>QBTX01001995.1:2228-27560 GCA_003063285.2 Arachis monticola
CCAAAACTATTCGGAGGCAAAAAGCTACAAGCCCCGCTCATCTAATTTGAAATTGAGCTTCATTAAAGACTCTGAGATTTTATTGTACCATAATCTTCTTTTCATCCTATTTTATTTGTCTAGTTGCTTGGGGACAAGCAACAGTTTAATTTTGGTGTTGTGATGAGCGGATATTTTATACGCTTTTTGGTGGTATTTTCATATAGTTTTTAGCATGTTTTATTCACTTTTTATTATGTTTTTATTAGTTTTTATGCAAAAATCACATTTCTAGACTCTACTATGAGTTTGTGTGTTTTTTTGTGATTTCAGGTATTTTCTGGCTGAAATTGAGGGACCTGAGCAAAAATCTGATTTAGAGGCTAAAAAAGGACTGCAGATGCTGTTGTATTCTAACCTCTCTGCACTCGAAATGGATATTCTAGAGCTACTAAAGCCTAATTGGCGTGCTCTCAAATGCGTTGGAAAGTAGACATCTAGGGCTTTCCAGCAATATATAATAGTTCATACTTTGCTCTAGTTTTGACGACGTAAACTGGCACTTAAACGCCAACTTCCTGCCCTATTCTGGCGTTAAACACCAGAACTGAGTTACAAGCTGGAGTCAAACGCCCAAACTAGCACCAAAGCTGGCGTTTAACTCTAAGAAAAGTCTCTACACATGAAAACTTCAATGTTCAGCCCAAACACACACCAAGTGGGTCCTGAAGGTGGATTTCTGCACTATCTATCTTAGTTTACTCATTTTCTGTAAACCTAGGTTACTAGTTTAGTATAAAAACTACTTTTAGAGATTCATTTTGTACCTCATGACATTTTACATCTGAATTTGTATCTTCTACGGCATGAGTCTCTAAACCCTATAGTTGGGGGTGAGGAGCTCTGCTGTGTCTYGATGGATTAATGCAATTACTACTGTTTCTCCTTTAATCACGCTTGTTTCTATTCTAAGATATTCATTCGCACTTTAACATGATGAATGTGATGATCCGTGACACTCATCACCATTTTTAACCTATGAACACGTGCCTGACAACCACTTTCATTTTACCTTAGATTGAATGTATATCTCTTGGGTTCCTGGTTCACAAGTTTGACTGACTCTCCTGACAACAGAGCGTTCAAATCCGTGAGATCCGAGTCTTCGTGGTATAAGCTAGAATCAATTGGTAGTATTCCTGAGATCCGGGAAATCTAAACCATGTCTGTGGTATTCTGAGTAGGATCCGGGAAGGGATGACTGTGACAAGCTTCAAACTCATGAAAGCTAGGCGCAGTGACAGTGTGCAAAAGGATCGATGGATCCTATTCCAGCATTAGTGAGAACCGACAGATGATTAACCATATACATGGATCCTTTTCACTGAGAGGATGGCTGGTAGTCATTTACAACAGTGATCCACCAACATACAGCTTGCCATGGAAGGAGACCTGTGTTCGGGAAGATGAAGACGGTAGGAAAGCAGAAATTCAGAAGACAGAGCATCTCCAAAACCTCAACCTGTTCTCCATTACTGCATAACAAATATCATTTAATCTATGTTCTTTTACTTATTCCAATTAAAAATAAAAACCATTATTGATATCCTTACTAAGAGCTACAAGATAACCATAGCTTGCTTCAAGCCAACAATCTCTGTAGGATCGACCCTTACTCACGTAAGGTATTACTTGGACGACCCAGTGCACTTGCTGGTTAGTGGCACCGGAGTTGTGAAAAGTGCGAATCACAATTCCGTGCACCAAGTTTTTGGCACCGTTGCCAGGGATTGTTCGAGTTTGGACAACTAACGGTTCATCTTGTTGCTTAGATTAGGATGAATTTACCTTTTTGGTTGGTTTAGAGTCACTAAATTTGAGTCTTTTATTTTCTTTTAAAAAATCTTTCAAAATTTTATTTTTCTTTATTAATCTTTGATTTTTCTTTGAGTCTTTTAATATTGTTTTTTGGTAAAATTTTAAAATTCTTGTTTTGTTTTTCTAGATTAATTTCGAAAATTTTTTAAAAACCAATAACCTTATAATTTAGTCTTCTGTTTGAGTTTAGTTTCATGTTTTAAGTTTGGTGTCAATTGCATGTTTTTATTTTTCTTTCAATTTTACAAATTACATGTTCTTAGTTCTTTCTTGATCTTCAAGTTGTTCTCGCTTATTTTCCTTGTTTGATCTTTAGTTTTTCTTATTTTGTGTCTTTCCTTGTTTTTGTTGTGTATTTTTGAATTATTAGTGTCCAAAATATAAAAATTATTAAGTTTGGTGTCCTTTGTGTTATTATTTTCTTAAAATTTTTTCAAATTTTGTTCTTGGTGTTCATCTTGACATTCAAAGTTTTCTTGTTTGTTTTCTTTGTTCTGATCTAAAAATTTTAAGTTTGGTGTCATTTTATTGTTTTTCTCTTTCCTCATTAAATTCAAAAATATCTTTTCTCTTTATTTTAACTAAATTTTCGAATTTTCCCTTTTAAAATTCAGATTTTTATATTAAAACCTTTTATTTTATCTTATCTTAGTTTTGAAATTTCAAAATTCAAATCTTTTTCAAAAATCATATCTTTTTTGAAATCTTATCTTATCTATTCGAATCTCAATTTTCAAAAATCATATTTTTTTCAAATCTTTTCTTTCATTTATTTTCTTACTAGTATCCTTAATTTTAAGACATATCTTTTTCAAAACTTCCTAACCACCTTCTCTCTCATCATTTTTCGAAAATCCTAACCCAAAAAAATTTCAAATCTTTTTAATTAATTAATTAAGTTAGTTTTCTAATTTCGTTTATTTCCCTTCTTTTTATTTTATTTTATTTTATTTTATTTTATTTATTATTTTTGAAACTTGTATCCTTTTATTTATTTACTTTATTTTCAATTTCATTAAATTCAAAAAAAATAGGAATAAAATATTTATTTACAATCCACATCATCTTCCTTTCTCCATCATAGACCTAAGTGGAAATGAACAGTCCAGAAGGACTCTGGGGTCATATGCTAACCCCACTACTGCTGCATATGGGAATAGTATCTATATACCCCCCATAAGAGCCAGTAACTTTGAGCTAAACACTCAGCTCATTATCATGGTGCAGAAAAATTGCTAGTATTCCGGTCTTCCACAGGAAGAACCTACTGAGTTTCTGGCACAATTCTTACAAATTGCTGACACAGTACGTGACAAGGAAGTGGATCAGGATGTCTACAGATTATTACTGTTTCCATTTGCTGTAAAAGATCAAGCTAAGAGGTGGTTAAATAACCAACCTACAGCAAGCATAAGAACATGGAAACAGTTATCAGACAAATTCCTCAATTAATATTTCCCTCCAAAAAGGATGACACAGCTAAGGCTGGACATCCAAGGCTTTAAACAAGGGGATAATGAATCTCTTTATGATGCTTGGGAGAGGTACAGAAAAATGCTAAGGAAATGCCCCTCTGAAATATTTTCAGAGTGGGTGCAGTTAGACATCTTCTACTACGGGCTTACATAAAAAGCTCAGATATCTCTATACCACTCAGCTGGTGGATCTATACACATGAGCAAGACAATTGAAGAGGCTCAAGAGCTTATAGATACGGTTGCTAGAAATCAGCATCTGTACTCAAATAGTGAGTCCTCCATAAAAGAAGAAGCTAAGGCAGTATCAACTGACTTTAGTCCTCAGGAAGAAGTTGCTGAACGTAATCAGCAACTATCTTCTATAACAAAACAGTTAGTAGAATTTAAGGAGATGCTACAAGAAACCAAATATGCTAATAAGGATATGGAATCATAATTGAATCAGACAAAATAGCAGTTATCAAAACAGATAACAGAAGAGTGACAAGCAATTCAATTAAGTAGTGGAAAAACATTAAATACCTCAACTCAAAGCAGCAGAAAGCCAAGAACAGAACAACTAACAGAGGATGAGCAAAATGCCACCCAAAATTCCTCTGAGGATAGTAAGACCCCAAGGAGGAATGATTATGGCGTTCAAACGCCAGAAAAGGGTGAAAAACTGGCGTTAAACGCCCAGTGAATGCCTAGTTCTGGCGTTCAAACGCCAGAAAAGGGTGAAAAACTAGCATTAAACGCCTAGTCCATGTCCAGTTCTGGCGTTCAAATGCCAGAAAGGGGTGGGAATCTGGCGTTAAACACCCATCCATTCCCCAATCCTGGCATTCAAACGATAATGAAGGATCAGACACCTACAAGTGCTGATAGTAACCCCTCTAAGAAGGCTTCTCTAACCACCTCTGTAGAAAATAAACCTGCAGCAACTAAGGTTGAAGAATACAAAGCTAAGATGCCTTATCCTCAGAAACTCTGCCAAGTGGAACAGGATAAACAATTTGCCCCCTTTATAGACTATCTCAGGACTCTTGAAATCAAGATTCTGTTTACAGAGGCAATTGCGCAGATACCTTCTTATGCTAAGTTCATGAAAGAGATCTTAAGTCATAAGCAGGATTAGAGAGAAACTGAAAAAGTTTTACTCACTGAAGAATGCAGTGCAGTCATTTTAAAGAGCTTACCAGAGAAGCTTAAGGATCCTGGGAGCTTTATGATACCATGCACATTAGAGGGTACTTGTACCAAGATAGCTCTATGTGATCTGGGGCAAGTATTAACCTAATCCCTACATCAACTATCAGAAGGCTTGGCTTGACTGAAGAGGTCTGTCTTCAACTTGCTGATGGCTCCATTAAATATCCATCAGGCATTATTGAGGACATGATTGTCACAGTTGGTCCATTTGCCTTTCCCACAGACTTTGTAGTGCTGGAGATGGAGGAGCACAAGAGTGCAACTCTCATTCTAGGAAGACCTTTCCTAGCAACTACACGAACTCTCATTGATGTCCAAAAAGGGGAAGTGACCCTGAGAGTCAATGAGGATGCATTTAGGCTGAATGCTATTAAAGCAATGAAGCATCCGGACACATCAAAAGACTACATGAGTGTTGATATTATTGACTCCCTGGTAGAGGAAATCAATATGGCTGAGAGTCTCGAATCAGAGCTAGAGGACATCTTTAAAAATGTTCAGCCTGATCTGGAGGAACCAGAGGAAATAAAATAATTGCTAAAAACTCCTCAGGAAGAGGAGAAACCTCCTAAAACTGAGCTCAAACCACTGCCACCATCCTTGAAATGTGCATTTTTGGGAGAAGGTGACACTTTTCCTATAATCATAAGCTCTGCTTTAGAGGCACAGGAAGAGAAAGCACTAATTCAGGTGTTAAGGACACACAAGACAGCTCTTGGGTGGTCCATAATTGATCTTAAGAGCATTAGCCCAGCCAGATGCATGCACAAGATCCTATTGAAGGATAATGCTAAGCCAGTAGTTCAACCACAGAGGCGGCTTAATCCAGCCATGAAGGAGGTGGTGCAGAAAGACGTCACTAAATTACTGGAGGCTGGGATTATTTATCCCATTTTTATAGTCCCTGGGTGAGCCCTGTCCAAGTTGTACCCAAAAAGGGAGGCATGATAGTGGTTCATAATGAAAAGAATGAACTGGTTCCTACAAGAACAGTTACAGGGTGGCGTATGTGTATTGACTACAGAAGGCTCAATATAGCCACCAGAAAAGATCATTTTCCTTTACCGTTCATAGACCAGATGCTAGAAAGACTAGCCGGTCAAGACTATTACTGCTTTTTGGATGGCTATTCAGGCTATAACCAAATTGCAGTAGATCCTTAGGATCAAGAGAAAATAGCATTCACATGTCCATCTGGAGTATTTGCCTACAGAAGGATGCCATTTGGTTTATATAATGCACCTGCAACTTTTCAGAGATGCATGCTCTCTATCTTCTCTGATATGGTGGAAATATTTTTGGAAGTCTTCATGGATGACTTCTTAATATTTGGAGACTCATTCAGCTCCTGTATTGATCATCTAACACTTGTTCTGAAAAGATGCCAAGAGACTAACCTGGTTTTAAAATGGGAAAAATGTCACTTTATGGTGACTGAATGAATTTTCCTTGGGCATAAATTTCGAACAAGGGAATAGAGGTAGATCAAGCTAAGGTAGAGGTAATTGAAAAATTACCACCACCCACCAATGTTAAGGCAATCAAAAACTTTCTAGGACATGTAGGATTCTACAGGAGGTTTATAAAGGATTTTTCAAAAATAGCAAAACTTCTGAGTAATCTACTAGCTGCTGATACACCATTTGTCTTTGACACAGAGTGTTTGCAAGCCTTTGAGACTTTAAAGGCTAAGTTGGTCGCAGCACCTGTCATATCTGCACTAGACTGGACATTACCATTCGAATTAATGTGTGATTCCAGTGACCATGCTATTGGTGCAGTATTAGGACAGAGGCATAACAAGCTTCTACACGTCATTTACTATGCCAGCCGTGTTCTAAATGACGCACAAAAAAATTACACAACCACAGAAAAAGAGCTACTTGCAGTGGTTTATGCCATTGACAAGTTTAGATCCTATCTAGTAGGATCAAAAGTGATTGTGTATACTGACCATACTGCTCTTAAATATCTACTCACAAAGCATGATTCAAAACCTACGCTCATAAGATGGGTGTTGCTTCTRCAAGAGTTTGATATAGAAATAAGAGACAGAAAAGGGACAAAGAACCAAGTAGCAGATCACTTGTCCCGAATAAAACCAGTAGAAACCTTCCTGGATGAGCAACTCTTTGCCATTTAGGAAATACCGTTGTTTGCAGACATTGCAAACTATAAAGCGGTAAGATTTATATCCAAAGAGTACAGCAGGCAGCAAACAAAAAAATTAGTTACTGATGCAAAGTACTACTTGTGGATGAACCATATCTCTTTAAGAGATGTGCAGATAGAATGATCCGTAGGTGTGTGCCCAGAGAAGAGGCACAGAAGATCCTATGGCATTGCCATGGATCACAATATGGAGGACATTTTGGAAGTGAGCGAATGTCCACAAGAGTCCTCCAATATGGCTTCTACTGGCCTACCATCTATAGAGACTCCCGAGAGTTTGTACGTAACTGTGACAGTTGTCAAAGAGCTGGCAATCTGCCTCACAGTTATGCCATGCCTCAACAAGGGATCTTAGAGATTGAGTTGTTTGATGTATGGGGTATTGACTTCATGGGGCCTTTCCCACCATCATACTCAAACACTTATATCCTGGTGGCAATAGATTATGTATCTAAATGGGTGGAGGCAATTGCAACACCCATTAATGATACTAAGACAGTGATGAAGTTCCTTCAGAAGTATATCTTCAGCAGGTTCGGTATCCTGGGGATATTGATCAGTGATGGGGCCACTCATTTCTGTAATAAACAGCTTGACTCTGCTCTGGTCCGATATGGGATTAACCACAAAGTGGCAACTCCATATCATCCCCAGACAAATGGGCAGGCTGAAGTCTCAAATAGAGAACTTAAAAGAATCCTGGAACGGACTGTGAGTAACCGCAGAAGGGATTGGGCAAGAAATCTGGATGATGCTCTGTGTGCATACAGAATGGCATGCAAGACTCCCATAAGGACCTCTCCATACCAACTTGTGTATGGGAAAGCATGCCATTTGCCAGTGGAATTGGAACACAAGTCCTACTGGGCAACCAGATTCCTAAATCTTGATGCCAAGTTAGCTGGAGAGAAAAGATTGCTCTAGTTGAATGAGTTAGAGGAATTCAGACTCAATGCTTTTGAAAATGCAAAAATTTACAAGGAAAAGCAAAAAGGTGGCATGACAAGAAACTATCATCTAGAGTCTTTGAGCCAGGACAGAAGGTTCTGCTGTTCAACTCTAGGCTCAGATTGTTCTCCGGGAAACTGAAATCCAAGTGGAAGGGACCATATGTGATTACAAGTGTGTCACCATATGGCTATGTAGAGCTTTAAGATATTGATTCTAAAAAGAGGTTCATTGTTAATGGACAGAGAGTCAAGCATTATCTTGAAGGCAATGTTGAGCAAGAATGCTCAAAACTGAGACTAGATTAAAGCTCAGTAGGGTCTAGCTAAAGACAATAAAATAGCGCTTGCTGGGAGGCAACCCAGACATGAGTTTTTTTATTTGTAATTTTAATTTTATTTTAAATAATAAATTTCAGTGAATAATCCAGAGAAATGAAGGTTCAGAAAATGAAGCAGAGGATTCACAGAGAAAAGGACATCACTGGCATAAAAATGCCAGTAAAGGGTAATTTGGGCATTAAACGCCAGAATGAGTACCATTATGGGCGTTCAACGCCAGAATTGCAGCATCCTGTGTGTTTAGAAAAACCCGCAGTGATAAAGGATTTCTGGCGTTTAACGCCAGCCAGGGTACCTGGCTGGGCGTTAAACGCCCAAAAGAAGCAGCAAAAGGGCATTAAATGCCAGAATGGATGCCATTCTGCGCGTTTAACGCCAGGAAAGTGGAGGGGAGGAAGTTTTATTTTCAACTCAATTTTTTTTCAAGTTTTCATGTTTCCATCCATAATTTTTTGCATAAACATGTTACGAATTCTCGTCTTTCAATTTCAATTTCAAAAAAATATATATATTTTCTTAATCCTAAAAATCTTTTTCTAATCTTCTTCAACTTGTTTTCCAATCTTTTTCAAAACTCATCTATCTTTTTAATATCTTTTCAATTCTTTTTCAACTCATCATACTATCTTTTCAAGTTTAGATTTATCTTTTTCAAATCTCTCTCCTATCTTTTCAATTTTAAAATTGCATTTTTTTCATATCATATTTATCTTTTACAAATCATATCTTCTATCATATCTTTTTCAAAATTTTCGAACCCATCCCCTCCCTTTTAAACTCACATTCGGCCTCCCCCTCTCCTCCACAACTTGAAGTTGACTCTCCTTCTATTCCTCTCCTTTCCTTTCTTTTGCTTGAGGACAAGCAAAACCTCTAAGTTTGGTGTGTTTTTTGTGATCACTGAGCTAAGATTCACTATGATCATGGCTCCTAATGGAAAACAAACCACTTCAAGAGGCAAGAAAGAGAATACTCCAAAATCACTTTGGAATCAAGAGAGGTTCTTAACCAAAGAACATGCAGACCATTACCACAAAATAATGGGTCTAAGGTCAGTGATCCCGGAAGTTAAATTCAATCTGAAAGAAGATGAATATCCAGAGATCCAATAGCAGATTCGAAACAGGGGCTGTGAAATTCTAGCTAATTGATGAGCGGATAATTTATACACTTTTTGGCATTGTTTTTAGTATGTTTTTGGTGGTTTGAAAAAAAGATAAGAACAAACAAAAAGTCAAAGAGTTAGTTGAAAAAGAAATTAAAATTCAAAATTTTAAAAAGATAAGAAGATTTTTTTTTTTTTTTATGATTTGAAATCAAATTTTGAAAAAGATAAAATTTTTGAAAAGATAAGATAAAGATAAAAAGATTTTTTTTATTCAAAAATTTGAAATTACTAACTTCCTAACAGAAACTACAGATAAGATTCTAGAACTTAAAATTTGAACCTTTCTTTAACAAGAAAGTACAAACTTCAAATTTTTTGAATTCAATCACATTAATTGTTAGCGTAATTTTCGAAAATAATGATATAAAAGATAAGAAAAATATTTTGAAAATATTTTGAAAAAGAAATTTTGAAATTTTCGAAAAATAAAAAAATGAAAAGAATAGTAATTTTTTGAAAAGATTTTGAAAAGATAAGATTTTTAAAATTGCAATTTTTGACTTGACTTGTAAAAAAGCAACTAATTTTTAAAAATTTTTGACAAGTCACCCAAAAAAAAAAAAATTTGGAGGAAATAAGAAGATATTTTTTTTTGATTTTTGAATATTTTTTAATTATGAGAGAAAAACACAACATGACGCCAAAACATTGAAAAATTTTGGTCAAAAACACATGAAATGCATGAAGAAGCACTATGAATATCAAGATGACACCAAAGAACACTTTGAAGATCATGATGAAACATCAGACAATATTTTTGAAAAAATTTTTTTGTGCAAAGAAAACATGCAAGACAACAAACTTAGAAAATTTTAATGCATGGACTCTAACAAACGAAAAATGCATATGACAACAACAAACAAACACAAAACAGAAATCATCAGTCAACCAAGAAGGTTTGTCAAGAACAACTTGAAAGATCAAGAACACCATGAATATATGAATTTTCGAAAAAAAAAAAAAAAAAAAAATTTTGTTTTTTAAAAGCATGCCAATTGTACATCAAACTTAAAAGTTTGACTCAAGTATTCAACAAGAAACACAAAAATATTTTTTATTTTTTATGATTTTGCTAATTTTTTTTGGATTTTTATTAATAATTTTTTTTTCGAAATATTTTTGAAAAAAAAATTTTGAAAAAGAAAAGAAAAATTTTGAAAAAGGATTTTTTTTTTTTTGCAAAGAAATTACCTAATTCTGAGCAATCAGATGAACCGTCAGTTGTCATACTCGAACAATCCCCGCAAACGGCGCCAAAAACTTGGTGAACGAAAATTGTGATAAGAAGTTCCAAGCACTTTTAGAGAAGCTCACAACTCCGTTCCACTTAACCAGCAAGTGTATCGGGTCATGCCAAGTAATAACACTTACGTGCGTAAGGGTCGATCCCACAGAGATTGTTGGTATGAAGCAAAGCTAATTGTTCACCTTGTAAAATCTCAGTTAGGCAGATTAAATGGGTTTATGATGAGTTCCAAAAATTAATAATAAATAGAAAATAAAGAAGGGATAGAACATACTTATATGAATCAATAGTGGGAATTTTAGATAGGCGTATGGAGATGTTGTGCTCCTCTTGAATCTCTACTTTCTTATTAGATTCATGCCCAATCTTTCTTAATCCTTTCCATGGCAGGCTGTATGTAGGACATCAATCCATTCATCAATGCTACTTTTTAATCCTCTCGGGAAAATGGACCTATGCGCTGTCACTGCAGTCGGCTAATAGTCTGGAGGCATCACCCCTTGTTGATGGCTTCATCCCATCCTCTCAGCTGAAATATTGGTCCAAATGCTTCTGTCACAGCACGACTAATGCAATCTGTCGGGTTCTCAATCAGGTTGGAGTAGAATCCATTGATTCTTTTGCGTGTGTGTTTCATCACGCCAGGCCTTAGCGAGTGTTTGAAGCTCGTCACAGTCATTCATACCGGAATCCTACTTTTCGGATAACCAGTCAGTCAAGGTTTAATCTTTCAATTCCCGAATCCTACTCGGAATAAACCACAGACAAGGTTAGACTTTCTGGATCGCCGCCATGAATGCCGTCATCTATCTAGCTTATACACGAAGATTCTGTTGGGGAAATCTAAGAGATATGCGCGCGGCCTAAGGTGAAGGAATGTGGTTGTCAGTCACAACGCGCGTTCAATAGGTGAGAATGGATGATGGAGTGGTCACGGATCATCCAGACATTTTCATCAAAAGTGTTGTGCAACGTATATCTTTGAATAGAAATAAAAGAGAATTGAATAGAAAGTAATAGTAATTGTATTGAATCTTGAGGTACATGCAGAGCTCCACACCTTAATCTATGGGGTGTGCAGAAACTCACCGTTGAAATTTACATAAGTGAAAGGTTTCAGGCATGGCCGAATGGCAGCCCCCTGAATGATCAAAAACGCGAATGGCCCCAAGATTCCTAATACACTAGTAAAAAGTCTTATTTATAGCTAAACTAGCTACTAGGGTTTAACATGAGTAAGTTAATTGATGCATAAATCCACTTCGGGGCCACTTGGTGTATGTTTGGGATGAGCTGATCTAATCCACGAGCTGAGGCTTTTTCTTGGAGTTGAACCGCCTAAGTTATAAGTGTTTTTGGGCTTTTAACTCCGGATCATGAAGTGTTTCTGGCGTTTAACTCCAGAAAGCAACATGTACTTGGCGTTTCAAAACGCAAGTTATTATCGTCATATTTCCGAATAAATATTGAAACTATTTATATTGCTGGAAAGCCATGGATTGGTCTAGTTTCAAACGCCGTTGAGAGTGCGCCACCATTTGGAGTTTCTGTAGCTCCAGAAAATCCATTTCGAGTCAGGGATGTCAGATTCCAAAAGCATCAGTAGTCCTTTTGTCAGCCTTTTCAGAGTTTTGCTCAAGTACCTCAATTTCAGCCAGAATTACCTGAAATACAGAAAAATACACCAACTCATAGTAAAGTCGCAGAATGTGAATTTAACATAAAAACTAATGAAAAACATCCTTAAAAGTCGCTTAATTACTAAAACTACCTAAAAACAATGGCCAAAAGCGTATAAATTATCCGCCTCATCACTACTATTTATCAATATGTTGATTAGTAGAATAAGAAAAGCTTAAGAAATCCAGATTAGTAGAGAAATTGAGAGAACCATTGCCTCTATACACTAGAGAGATTATAGTGCAACACTTCCGTGAGGGTTCGATGCTCAATCTCTTGTTCCCGACTTTCATGAGCTTTCTTCTTGCAGTCTATTCGTACTTCATTTTAGAATTCAATTAGTGAAATTCCATGAATCATCATACTATCTTAGCCTACTTTGTTCATATATATATTTCTTGAGGTTAATTTCTTTTAAACCAAGTAGGTAGATAGCATTTTAGAAAAAAAAAACGAGTTGCATGCATGTAGATAAGTGCATCTCATAAGTCTTACCATTCCCCTTTACCCCTTGTGGTTTTCTTGAGCTTAGCAAGAGGTATGCTATGTTTTAAGTGAGAGAAATTTGATAACCACTTTTTATTGTTTTTTTTGGATTGATTGAGTGGATTTTGTCACTTATTTTACCAACACTTATTCATATAAATTGTTTTATGATTTTTTTGTGAATCCTTCCTAAATTTGTTACCTTAAAGAATGAACGGTCTCTCTAAGGCCTTAAAACTGCTAATTTTTAATCCTCTTCTTATTAGCCATTTTATGCCGTGATATGTTTGTCAAGTGATTTAAGGTTTATCGGCATGAATGTCTTAGAGGATGAAAAGGAAGCATGCAAAGTGGAAGGAACACAAGAATTAAAGCTTTGAGAAGCTAGTCTCGACGCGTCCGCGTGACAGGAGCATCGTCCACCGATGGCGTGGGCGTGACCAGGAGCATCGTCCACCGATGCGTACACGGCATGTGACCTTGTGCAAAGTTCGACGACGCGTACGGGTGACAGAGCGTCACGTGCCTCAACTAAAGAAAAATACTGGGGGCGGATTTTTTGAGCTGGTTTTTGGACCAGTTTCAAGCCCAAACGGAAGATAAGAGGCTGGGAGTGAAGCAGGATAGGGGGAAAACACACCATTAGATTATTTTTTTAGTTTTAAGATAGATGTAGAATTCTAGAGATGAGAGTCTCTCTCCTCTCTCTAGGTTTTAGGGTTCTTAATTTCAATTTCTTAGTCTAGATTAATCTTCTGCAATTTAGTTTTCCTTTTACATTTTATTTGTTCTAATACTTAGTTTTATCCACTTCTCTTGTTAAATCTCTTTATTTTGCCAAATTTAGTTCATGAACTCTTTTGTCATTTTCAATTCCCTTTTAATTACAATTTTAATATTTTTCATGTCTTTTGATGTTTGCCTTAGTTGCTATTGATTGGATTTCTTGTTTGTGTTAGTTATGACTTTTATTAATTCTTTCAATTTATGAAGGTTTTACTTTTATTTGTATCTAAGTGTTTGATAAAATATTTTTTTAGCTATAAACTTAGATTTTTTCTATTCTTGCTTGGGTTGGTAACTTGGGTGACTGAGTTACTAATGTCCAAGTGGATTGATAATTTTGTTTTCCATTGGACTCTAGTTCTCTTGCTAAAATTAGTTAGTGAGTTTGGGCTAGGACTTATGGACTAGGATTAATGAAGTCCATTTGAACTTTTCTCTAAACATTGGGGGGGAATGACTAAGTGGGATTATCCTTGTAATTAATCATATTGTGGTTGGTGACAAGGATAGTGAACTTTAACCATCAAACCCCTTGCCAGGACCTTTTCACCATTTGAGTTTCCTGTACTTTCTTGTAATTTACATTTCTTGTTTCATCATCCCCCAAAACCCCCCATAAAATTACACTTCATAGCCAATTAATTGAATACTCAAATTTGCAGATTCTAGGAAGAATGACGCTCAGATTAATATTCTCTGGTTATTTTGTATTTGTTATTGTGACAACTTTTTTAAACTTTGCTTGGGTGCAAAATTGTTGAATTTGGACTATGCTTGCATCGAATTCTTTGAGAAATTCTAGACGATATCTTATCCTTTTATCATTGATTTTCTGGAGATTGAATCTATGGAAGCACCAAGCTTAAAGCCTCATGTTGAGAAATTTCTTCAAGGGATTCAGCTCTGGACTTGGTGTGAGCTTCTTGAAGCATTGAAACAATGTACCATATTCATTAGGGTTGTGAGCTATCAATGTACATTTGAATTTTGAAAAAAAAAAAAAAAAAAAAAAAAAAAAATATGAAATTTTTGTTCCCTTTTAATTTCTTTATTTCGATATAGAATATTTGTGAATAATTAAGTAAAAAATTTATTAGATATAATTTAGAAACCAGTAAGCAGTGACCTGTTTAGCAACCGATTTTTAGATTTTTAGGTTAGACATCAGTGGCGATTTTAATTAGCAACCGATTAGCGACCGAGAAGCTTGGTCGCTATTTTAAGCGACCGATTTTTCTCTCAGCCGACCAATTTAAAAAAAGTGGGTCGCTAGTTAGTGATCGATTTTATTAGTGACCAATATCATTTGGTACTAGTTTGGTAGCATTGGTTGAAAATCAGTCGGTAATATCGGTCGATAACGGTTAGCGATCAAAGTTGGTCGCTATTTTCAAATTAGTGACCAAAGCTTCAGCGGCCATCAGAATCGGTCGCTAAATCGATCGCAAAGGGTTTAGCGACCGATTTTCAAAAAAAATTGGTCGCTATTCCGGTAATTTCTTGTAGTTAGTCCGGATCAATGTTAGCTCATTGCCTCTTAATCATTTGCCTGTTGACCAACCTCAACCTACCTAGGAGGCCAACAGGCCAACGGCATCCAAACTTTGTCGACCAATGTTGCTTGACCCCGACAAACTAATCAACTAGCATCGACCGACTCCAATAGATCAAACAAGGTTGGTTTTATTGAAAACATTTCATTTCCACCCTATCTTCTTCTCACTTTCTCTCTTTTTTTTTTTTTTTTTTTTTTTTTTTTTTTTTTTTTTTTCTTTTCTCCTCTTCTCTCACTTAACATTCTAATTTCTAAAATAAAAAAAAACTTTAATAAATATTTAAAAATCCTAAAATATTGCATCAAAATATTCTTTTATTTATACATAATTTCTCTAAATTAATAAATTTTTAATTGTTTATAGAATTATAAAATTCTATCAATATAGTATAAATAAATTCTATAAGCAATGGTAAATAGTAGATAGAAATGTAATAGAGCTATATGTCATATTATTAAATATTTTTAATTTCATAACGAGTTATCATAAGCAAGGTTAAACCATGTGATTTTTCAATCATGTCACAAAAACTAGGCAATCAAGCGATTTTTCAACCAAATCTAATTAAGTCACATATGCGTGCTTTTTTTTAGTGTCTTCTTCTTCAACAACTCAATATCGTCTTTGATTTCTTCTTCATTATTTATTTTCCTCATTCTTTCTCCTCAATCGTCCTACTTCATTATCACCATCGTCATAGTCGTACTCGTCTTTATGTTAAGCAAAATTAACGACCACATAAATTTTGATGCACAACACCAAAATATTGTGCATAAATCATAACTTTTGGTGCATATAATAGAATTTTTAAAGAATCACATGGCACAAAAAATTGACCACCCACTAACAAAATACGCATCACAAAAAATTCTTTATGCATAGCACAGAAACTTCGGTGCACAATATAGAAATTTTGATTTCCAATACATAAATTTTTGAAAACCAATATACCTAAAACATTGACAGCCAACCACAAAAATAGTACAACACAAAAATTTTGGTGCACAACACATTTTAAAATTTCGAAGAAACCATAGTATCCAGAACATTGACAACCAACTAAGAAATATGCAAACACTAATTTTAGTGGCACAACATAGATATTTTTTGAATACCGCATACCAGAATGACTCACTCAACCTTACCAAAAATACATTTACAATAAAAAACAAAAATAATATGTACTATGTGGCAAAAATTTTTTATGTGCTATGTGTAAAAGTCTCTATCCTATATCAATAAGTTTATGTGCTCCCCAACAAAAATTTCTGTGTTAAAGAAGCGCAGAGAAGGAAAATCTTATAACGCATACGTACCTTTTCTTTTAGCGCAACTTGTTTAATAATTTTTCAAGAAAAATCATGCTAAATATATACAAAATATTTTTGCACATATAGTACACCATAATTAATAATTGATATATTCTTTTATCCTTAAAAATAATTAACGAAGAATTATTCTATAAATATTTTAGAGACAAACACTAGTTATCCGTAAATAAACATAATATCACTGTTGCTGGTCATTTTGTGGGTCTGATTTTAGTTTTTTTCGATTGTTATAATTCTTGAGGAGTGAGGGGAGGATGTTTTCTTAGCTTCATGCAGCAATAATTGTAATGGAGACGAGGTATGTACGCTCAAGAAAAAAATGATACAACAGTGTGAATGGAATTTGTTTTTTTTTTTTTTTTTTTTGTAAGATCCAATAATATTTAGGAAAGAATTTTCGGTTCCAAATATTTTCTATTATAGTGTTATGTACTTATTTTCAACATGACTTAACATAATAGTTAAAATATTTTTTTTTATACTAATATTAATTAGGGGTGAAAACATGCACCCTATACGTGGGTACCTAACCCGACCCTACCCGGTCGAGTAGGGTTGCCAACCCAATCCGCAGCAGGTAGGGTTTTCGTGCGGGTCGGATAGGGTATGTAGGGTTTGAACTCAACCCTATCTGACTAATCTACACTCTATATATTTATATGTTATAATACTTATAAAAAATGTTTCAAGTGAATGTTAGACGAAAGACCTCTCACTAAATATAAAAGATTTTTTTTTTTTTTTTTTTTTTTTTTTTTTTTAATTTCATACTTTTTTTTTACGTTAAAAGTCAGTTTTATTTTAAATTATCATCAAGTTATATAATAATGTGCATCTTTTTTGTAACTCATGGGTAGGGTCAGGTACTCGCAGGTTAAAAACGTATAGGGTTAGGGTTGGATATTATCAACCCGCGAGTAGAATAGCGGTTAAGTTTAATAAAAAAATTTTAACCAATTTTTTTTTTTTTTTTTTTTCCTCTTTAATCTTTACTCTATCATTGCCACCCCTAATACTAACACATTTGATAACAATATGTAATAAATTATGTTACAGAATTACATATCGCTAATTACATATGGACTAGAATTTTATGCAAGGATATATATGTCTATTAATAAAAATGGACTAAGATTTTTATGTCTATTTCTTTTTTATGGAATTCGTTGAGTAATTCTTGATCTAGGCCTGCGGATAGTCGCGTAGCGCACCGCTGGAAGACTTTTCGACTTCGGAGGATCCGGCGCTCAGTCATCATGTACGATCTCATTGCAGGTATTCCAAATCCCTCTTTGGTAACTTCTGTGAATTTTCAAGCAATTTGCTATTTTAACCTTTTTTTTTTTTTTTTTTTTTTTTTTTACTTAAAATTTAAACAAAACAAATAAATTAAATTTTGTAAATGGGCTGGGTGTTGCCTCCCAGCAAGGTGCTTCTTTATGGGTCCTAGGCTGACTATTACTGGAGCTCTAATTCAAGTCCTCATTTTGAGCATTTTGGTTCTCAAAATTAGCTTTCAAGATAATTTAACTCTTGTCCATTAACAATGAACCTCTTTTGTAGAGATAATATCCTAAGAAGCTCTACATAGCCATATGGTGAACACTTGGTAAACACATATGGACCTCTCCACCTGAATTTTAGTTTCGGCCGGAGAACAATTGGCCTAGATTAAAAGCAAATTTCTGTCTGGCTCAAAGACTCCCTATGACATGTTGCTATGCCATCCTTATGTTTTCTCTTCCTTGTAAATTTTTGCATTTTCAAAAGCATTGAGTTAATTCCTCATCTCATTTAACTGGAGCAATCTTTTCTCTCCAGCTAACTTGGCATCAAGGTTTAGGAATCTGGTTGCCACAGTAGGCACTGTGTTTAGTATTCCACTGGCAATGGCATGCCTTTTCCAAACACACAGTGGTATGGAGAGGTCCTTATGGTCTTGCATGCTTTCTGTATGCACACAGCATCATCCAGACTTCCTTGCCCAATCCTTCCTACGGTTACTACAGTCCGTTCCAGGATTCTTTTTAGCTCTCTTATTTGAGACTTCAGCCTGCCCATTTTGTCTGGGATGATATAGAGTTGCCATCTTGTGGTAACTCCATAATCGACCAAGCAGAGTAAAGCCTGTTTATTACAGAAATGATTGCCTCCATCACTGATTAATACCCCAGGGTACCCAAACTGCTGAAGATTATCCTTCTGAGGAATTTTACACGTTCCTAATAGTACATTATGGGTGTTCAATGCTCCACCATTTGGATACATAATCATGCACCAGATATAAGTGTTTGAGTATAGTGGTGGGAAAGGCCCATCAAGTCAATACCCCATACATCAAACACTCCAATTTCTAAGATCCCTTGTTGAGGCATGGCATAACTATGAGGCAGATTGCCAGTCTTTTGCAACTGTCACAATTACGTACAAACTCTTCGGGAGTCTCTATAGAGGTAAGGCCAGTAGAAGCCATATTGGAGGACTCTTGTGCTGTTCGCTCACTTTCCAAAATGTCCTCCATATTGTGATCCATGGCAGTGCCATAGGATCTTCTGTGCCTCTTCTCTGGGCACAACCTACGGATTCCTATCTGCACATCTCTTAAAGAGATAGGTCATACCAAAGTAGTATTTCTGCATCCGTATACTTATTTGTTGCTGTTCTGTAAATGTATCTTTGGGATATAAATCTTACCGCTTTATAGTTTGCAATGTCTGCAAACAGGACTCCTATGGCATATTAGGGCAAAGAGTATGCTAGCTCAGTAAGTAGAAGTCCCGAATTTTCTACTGGTTCTATTGCGCGACAGGGTGATCTAGATACCTGGATCTCTATTGTCCCTTTTCTGTCTCTTATTTCTATAGTCAAAACAGCTTGTAGGAGCAACACCCTTCTTATGAGCGTAGGTTTTGAATCCTTGCTTGTGAGTAGATATTTAGAGAGTGGCATGGTAGTGATTACACATCACTTTTGATCCTACTAGATAGGATCTAAACTTTGTCAATGGCTAAACCACTGCAAGTAAGCTCTTTTTCTGTGGTTGTGTAATTTTTTTGTGCGTCATTTAGAAATCACATGGCGCCAATAGGTAAAGTTGACGTGCTAAGACTTGTTATGCCACTTGTCCAACGTGGCACCAATGGCAGTGGTTCACTGGGAAATCTAAACATTAGTTTCGAAAGGAAGATCCAGTTTACTGCAAGATGAGTGCTGAGTGTATGTATCCATGCAACTTAGCTTTCAGCATTTCAATGGCTGCAGAACACTCTGGGTTCAAAGACAATTGGTTGTTACACAGCTAAGAGTTGACTCAGGATTTTGCATCTTTTGAAAAATACTTTATACAACCTTCCTACTAAAGAATCCTCACTGCTCCCAGAGAAGCTTCTATGCTACACATTACAAGTGGTGGTGTAAATATTTCATATTATCCTCTAACTTAGCTTGGATCACTTCTACTTCCTGTTTCGATAATTTGATGCATCGCAAGGAACATTATTCAGTCACATATAAGTGCATTTTTTCTTCGATTTAAAACCAAGTTTAGTCTCTTGGCATCTCTGTAGAAAAGTATGCGTAGATGTCATAGAAGGAAGCTGAATGAGTCTCCAAATATAGAACGTCACACATTGCAAAGTCAGATTCTTCCACATAAGAATTCCACCATATCATGCAGAAGCATGACGACACTCTCTCTTGAAAAGGTTGTAGGTGCATGTACAGTATCCAATGGCATCCTTCTGTATTGCAAAACTCCGGATAGGACATGTGAATGCCGTATTTCTCTTGATCCCTGGGAATCTACTGAATTCTGATTATAACCTGATACCATTTAGGAAGCAAGTAATATCTGACCGGCTAGTCTTTCTAGCATCTGGTCCTTGAACGGTAAAGGAAAATGAATCCTTTTCTGGTGGTCGTATAATGAGCTTCTGACTCAATACACAAACGCACCTACTGTAACTGTTTCTTCAGGTAGGTACCAGATTCTTTTTTTATTATGAATAACCACTGTCAGCCCCCTTTACCTAGTTTGGTACACTTGGAAGGGCTCACCCAGGACTTGAAGTAATGGATAAATAACCAGCACTCTAGTAATTTAATGACGTCGTTCTGACACACCGATCTTCATGGTGGGATTCAGCCGCCTTTGGTTGAACCACTGGCTTGAGCATCTAATCCTTCCAGTATAGAATCTTTGCAATGCATTGAGCTTCTGGGCAATGCCTTTTAAAGATATATGGACCCACCAAGAGCTGTCTTGTAGTCCTATACACGTTAATTAAGTGCTTCCTCATTCCTTGCCTCTAAAGGCACGAGCTTATGATTACTAGGAAAGGTGTCAACCATCCTTCCTCCAAAAGATGCATCATTTCAGATGGTGGTAACATGGTTTGTGAGCTCATTGGTTTAGGAGTGTTTCTTCTTCCTAAGAGGAGTTTTCAGCAGGTTCTAATTATATTTCCTCTGGTTCCTCCAATCAGGCTGAACATCTTAAAGATATCCTCTAAGCTCAGATTCGAGGCTTTCAGCCATTATGACTCTCTCTACCAAGGGATCATAATATCAACACCTACAGTCTATTGTGTGTCTCGGATCGTGCATGGCTTTACAACATTCCATGAACATCCTCCTCATTGACTCTCAGGGTATTTCCCCTTTTTGGTTACATCAATTTTTTGTTAGAGTTTTTTTTTGTGTTTGCTAGGAAAGGTCTTCCTAGAATGAGAGTTGCACACTCCGTTGTGCTACTTCATTTTCCCAGCTACACAAAGTCCATGGAAAGGCAAATGGCACAACCTTGACAATCATATTCTCAATAATGCCTGATGGGAATTTTAATCGGAGCCATAAGCAAGTTGAAGACAACGGGGTTTGACCTCTTCATCAAACCACAGCTTCTATAATGTAGATGTAGGTTGGATTCCAGTAATACTTGCCCAAGATCACATAGAGCCTTGCTTGGTAAAGTACCCTCTTAATGTGCATGGTATCATAAAGCTTCCCGGGAATCTCTTAAGCTTCTTCGGTAAGCCCTCTTTAATAGACTGCACTGCTATTCTTCTTGAGGTAAATTTTTCAGTTCCCTCCCCATCCTATTATGACTTAAGATCTCTTTCTAAGAATTAGCATAAGAGGGTATGCTGCCAATTGCCTCTTCAAACGATTCTTAATTTAAGAGTCCTGAGGTAGTCAAAAGCGGCAAATTGCTTATCCTGTTCCCCTGCGAGTTTCTGAGGATAAGGCATTTTGGCTTTGATTCTCAACTTGTTGCTGCAGGTTTATTACCTAGATAGGTGAGTTGGGAAGCCTTTTAAAGGGTGTTACTACAGACTTGTAGTGTCTGATCCCACTTCATATTTGAAATGCCAGGGGTGGAAGCTGGAGTCGCGTTAAACCCAACTCCTTGCCATGTTTCTGGCGTACTTAACACCAAGAATGTGGCATCCCCCTTGGGGGCGTTCCCAACGCCAAAGTCCTTGCTTTTTGTCGTTGAACGCCAGGAATGAGCTATGGTTTGCGGCATCCCACGCGCCCAGCGATATTCCCTCTGGGCTCTGATTGTCCTCTGAGGGATTTTGATGTAGCCTTTTTTCATCTCCTTGGCTTCCTGCCTCTTTGAAGTGAGGTATTAATGTAATTTTTCCCACTTTAATTGAACTGCTTGGCATCTTCTTGCTTATTTATTTTGAAGAAAAAAATTGCTTTTTCAAAATTTGTATTTAATTTACTTTAATTTATCTTAGCCATTTTGTTTCTTGTAGTATTTCCTTGAATTTCGGCTAGCTGCTGAGTTAAAAAGTCCAGCTGCTTGAATTCAATTCATTGGTCCTAATCTGACTGGACTTTGAGTTTCAGCAGTTACTGTTTAGCTTCTTACTTTCATGGAAGATTTCACTGCCTTATACAGATGCTGATTCTGGCAACTTTCAAATAAGCTCTTGAGCTCTTTCATAGTTTTTTTCATATGTATAGATCCATAGCTGAGTGGTCTTAGAGAAATCTGAGCTTTCTCTATAAGCCATAGTAGAAGCATGTCTAATTGCACCCACTCTGAAAATATTTCAGAGGGGCATTTTCTTAGCTTCTCTCTGTATCTCTCCCAAGCATCATAAAAGGATTCCATTATCTCCTTGTTTAAAGGCCTTGGATGCTTAGCCTTAGCTGTGTCATCCGTTTTAGATGAAGAAAATATTCTGATTTTTCTTTTTTTTTTTTCATGTCTTTTATGCTGTTCTTAGGATGGTTATTTAACTACCTCTTAGCTTGATCTTTTTAACAGCAAATGGGAATAGTAATAGTCGTAGGACACCCTGCATCTACTTCCTAGTATCATGTTGTGTCAGCAATTTGTAAAAAATTTGCCAGAAACTCTGTAGCTTCTTATGTGGAAGACCGGAATATGGCGGCTTTGCTGCACCAGATAGATGAGTCTGAGGATTCAACTCGAAACCTACTAACTCCAATGGAGGGTATACAGATACTAGTCCATATGAAGCCGGTAAGGGCGGTTAGCATTGACCCCAGAGTGCCTCCTGACTGTTCATTCCACTTAGTTCTCTCTTTGTCATTGATGGAGCAAGGGAAATGTATGGAATGTGATTATTGGTCTATTTTATTATAAAAATAATTTCGAAATAATAAAATTTAAAACAAAAACTGAAAAAAATAAAAATAAATAAATTAAAGGAAAATTAAAAATTAATAATTTTATAAAAATTTTGAAAAAAGTTGTTTTAAAAATTAGTTAGAATATAGATATATTTTTTTTTTTGAATTTGAATTTTTATGATGAAAGAGAAAAAACACAATAAAAGACAAGACTTAAAATTTTAGATTTTAATGCTCCTTTTTTTTCGAAAATTTTTTGAGGGAAAACACCAAGGAACACGCAACTTAAAAAATTTAAGATCAAAACACAAGAAAGACTCAAGAACACCTGGAAGATTCACTCAAAACACCAAGAACAAAAGAAAAGGAACACAAACTTAAAATTTTTAAAGAACTTTAGATAAATTTTTGAAAATATATAAATATTAACAAGAAAACACCAACTAAAGTTTTGTCACAAGATTAAATCAAGAAAATTTTTTTTTTTTGAAAAAAAGATTTTAAAAAGAAAGATACCCAATTGCCAAGACCATAGGTCAACGCACTATATGCCAATTGGGAGTAAATTAACACTTGTTCTAAATAGGTATCATTCCTTTTGGAAGATTAATGCTTTAAAAAAGAACAAAATGAAACCAAAAAAGACACAGAACAAGAAAAATTAAAGATCAAACAAGAAAAAATTAAACAAGAACAACTTGAAAGATTCAAGGAAGAACAAAGAACACTTAATACGAAAAATTTTAAAGGAAAAAAATATAATAAAATTGCAGATTGACACCAAACTTAGAAAAAAACACTAGACTCACGAAAAATTAAAATTAATAAAGAAAATAAATATTTTTTGAAAAGAAAATAAAGCAAAGAAAAAAACTAAACCCAAATTGCAAAATCTTAACTAAGAAATAAAATAAACTTTTAGTTGGTCAAACCGAACAATCCCCGGCAAAACGGCGCCAAAAAATTGGTGCACGAAAATGCAATCCACTCGTTGACCAATTTCGCACAACTAACCAACAAGTGTGACTGGGTTCGTCCAATAATACTTACGGGAGTAAGGGTTATCCCACAGAGGATTATTGTTTGAAGCATCTATTTATTTTATTTTCTTAGTCGGGATATTCCAATTAAAAATTATCAGTAGAATTATTAGAAAAATAAAAGTTTTTTTTATTGTTATCTTTTAATTTATGGCAGAATATGTTGGAGTTTTGGAGATGCTTTGGTCCTCGAATTTCAAACTCTTCCTTGAATCCTTTCCACCACGCAAGGCCTCCTTCCATGCAAGCTATATGTAGGGTGTCACCGTTGTCAATGGCTACTTCCCACCTCTCAGTGAAAACGGTTCAAATGCTCTGTCACAGGCCAGGCTAATCAGCTATTGTTTCTCAATCATGTCGGAATAGAATACCATTGTTTCTTTTGCGTTTGTCATCACGCCCGCAACAATCATGAGTTTGAAGCTCGTCACAGCCAGTCAATCCTTGAATCCGTACTCCGGAATACCACAACAAGTTTAGACTTTCCGGATCCTCAAGAGTGGCTGCCATCAATTCTAGCTTATACCACGAAGTTCTGAATTAAGGAATCTAAGAGAAGCTCATTCAATCTAATGGTAGAACGGGAGAGGTGGTTGTACAGGAACACATTCCATGTGGATTGAGGAAGGTGATGTAGTTCACTGATCATCACCTTCTTCATGAGTTAAGCCCGATATTGAACCACTTAGATAGGAACACGCACATTTGAATAGAAAACTTAAAAATTGGCATTAATTCATCGAGATGCGTGCCCCAGAGCTCCTTACTCCCAACAATGGAGTTAGAGACTCATGCCTCAAAGTGTATAAAAATTCCAGATCTGAAAATGTCATGAGGCTACAAAAAAGTTCTTCTAAAGTTAGTTTAAATAGTAAACTAGTAAAACTAGGTTTATAGATATATGAGTTAAGACTAAGTAATTGGTGCCCAGAAATATCCTCTCTGGGGCCCACTTGGTGTTGCTGGGGCTGAGACTTAGGCCTCTCACGTGCTTGGGCTGTTTTGGAGTTGAACGCCAGGTTGGTAACGTGTTTTGGGCGTTGAACTCAACTTGTAACCTGTTTCTGGGCGCTGGGACGCGAGACCTGGCAACATGGAACTGGCGTTGAACGCCAGTTTTACATCGTCTATCTTTGCACAATAGGAAGCTACTATATATTGCTGGAAAAGCCCTGGATGTCTACTTTTCCAACCCAATTGAGATCGCGATCAATTTGGACTTCTGTAGCTTCAGAACATCCTTTCCGAATACAGGGAGGTCAGGATCCAACAGCATCAGCAATCCTTTTCAGCCTAAATCAGTAAGATTTTTGCTCCACCCCTCAATTTCAGTCATGAAAGATACCTTGAAATCAACAAAAAAATACACAACACTCATGGTAATGATCAGAAAGCGTATAAAATACTCCGTACACTCACAAACATTTCATCATGAGCATC
>QBTX01001996.1:0-22470 GCA_003063285.2 Arachis monticola
GATATTTTTTAAATACATACCTAAATAGAAAAAGTTTAAATATTGATTTTCATGTATTATATATAACGTTTTTAAAAATAAAGTTTACTTTTAGCAAATATTTTTGGATAAAAAAATTATATTAGATATACTAAATGATTTAAACAAAGGAAATTAAGTTAATAAATTTTAAATAGTAATAAATAATTTTATTTTGTAGTATTATATAAACTTAATTTATTTTTATATTTCTTTGTTGTAGTTTTAAAATAGTCAATTTCTAAATATATATAAAAAAATTCGTTTTTTTATATAATAATTAATCTTATGACTAAAAAACTTATATTTTTTATATGTAAAGCTAGTTATATTTATATTTTTTAATAAATAAAAATTTTTTTTTTATATAAAAAAAAAAACAATAGTATTATATGTTCTATATATATATATTATATATATATATATATAGTATATAATATTTATTATATATTATAATAGCCGATATATAATAAAGCGTTATGAGCGTCTCCCCGTGGATCCGCACTGTATATAGGGGTGTAAAACCCGGTCGAATTTCGTCCGGGGGTCCGAACTCCGGACTGAAACCGAACTCGCTAAAAAATCGGTGGTTGGGTTAGGATTTGAAAACCTCGCAAATTAAAAAACATTCCTAAAGTTATGTAATATGTCTACACTTGAAATGTAGTGTTGACTCTTATTTATTTATATTTTATAATCGTAAAAAAAAAAAATATAAAAATGTAAATATTTATTAATTTTATTATTAAGTACTGGTATATATACTACATTCACAAAAATTATTTAAGCATAGATTTATTGAATTAAAAATTTTTTTTTTTTAAAATAATAAAAATATATTATAAATTTGAACTATTTTATATTTGTAATTAATTGTATTAATTATTATCTTTTAGTTAATTTTAATTAGAATTTATATTTTCAAAAAAAAAAGTCAAGAGTATGAACTGCTTTTGTACCACTTTATGGATTGCGGGAGGCGAGACGCCGTTCTGCACCGCTTAGTGCAGGCCTAGGTGAGGCGGGGCGCGGTTGGTGAGCGAGTCGGCCCGCATTGCCACCCTTAATATATATATAGAAGGGTGGCAAGCGGGGAAGCATCCCCCGCCCCGCATAGTGAGGCGGTCGCAAAAATCCTAGCCCTCACCGCCATATAACGCAGGCATAGCCCTTCAATATAACCTCTTTTTTTTTTGTTTTTACTTTTAACTAATTTGCTGTCAAAATATATATTATAAAAAGGCATAAAAAATCTCTCATATTTTTACTTACATAGAAAAAAGTATAAAAAAAAATTATATTAAAAAAAAAAAAAAAAAGTAAACAAATATAATTTATACCTAATATAGTTAAAGTAATATAATAAAATTAAAATATAAAAATAAACTTTTTTTTTATAAACATAATATAAATATTGTTCCCAAAGCAAAATAAACATAATAAAACAATAAAATATGTAAAAAAAAAAAAAAAAATCTAAATGAATAAATATAATAAAAAACACTACAATTTCACTCGTTCATTCTTCTTGTAAGTTAGGCTCGGGGAAGTTGGGTGTTGGCAAAAAAAAAATTGTAAAAATACCTCTTGCTAAAAATAATAAGCCCGACCCGTCCCGCCAAAATCCGTGGTTTAAGGCTGGGTGCGAGTTTACGCGGTCCCATTTTTTTTAGCCCAACCCGCTTTTTTTGCGGGTTATGCGGGCCACCCGCGGGTTTAGGCCCGTTTGCCCACCCCTATATAATATAAATATTTAGTAATTTTTTTATATAATAAATAATTATATAATTATATAAATATACATTAAAAAATCAGAAAAACATATTAAATTAAAAATATATGTTATTATATATATGCAATATATATTTTTTATATAATCTTTTAAATTATTAAAAAAATTTTTTTTTTTTTTTGTTTTGGTTGCAAATTTTTTTAATTTGACCGAGTTTCAATCCTAGTCCGACCCACTTTTTTAGCGAGTTCAGCGGTCAGCCCGACGGAATCTCGACTGTTTTGCCACCCTAACATATATTAAGAAATTATCAACATATTTTAATCATATATACAAGGTAGAATCTTTTTTTTAAAAAAATATAAATTAATAAATACAAATAAATATAATTTTTTTTATTACATTAAGATTAATTATTATGCAAATTTTTTTTTTATAAATATTAAAAAAAAAAATTTTTAGCAATAATATAAAAATATACAAATAATTAAAATTTATAAAAAAAAAAAAAAAAAATAATTGATTATTATATTTTAAAATTTATTAACTAATACTTTATTAAATATAAGTTTATATATATGTTATAATATTTTTATCAAAATATTTGTAAAAGATAAAATTTATTTAAAAAGTTATATAAAATACATGCAAATATAATTCTTTTATTTTAGGTATGTATTTAAAATTATATATATTTATTATGTAAAAAAAAAAAAATTGAAAAAAAAGTTAATATTTTCATGTATTATATATAATATTTTAATTATAAATTATATTTTTAAAATATTTTTATAAAAAATTATATTATTATAAAAATATATTTAATAAACTTAGTTAGTTAATAATTTTAAATATAATAATCTAATTATTTTAAGAATATAAAATTAAAATTTTAATTATTTTCTATTTTTATGTTAGTTATAGTTTAAAAAATATTATTTTAATATAATTTTTTAATATTATAAAATTTTTTTGCAATATTAATTTAATTAAATAAAAAATACTCATATATTTTATATTTAATTATTTAAAGATATAAGAGATTTTTTTTTTATTTTAATATACGCGTGTCAGAGCTGTAACCATCATCATCATGAGAGTTCCCGGCGGCGCCGGCGGCGACGACGACGTTGTTCAGATAAAGGAAGCCAGCAAGTCTGGTGAGCCTTTTGTCATAACTGTAAACTGCCCCGACAAAACCGGTCTCGCTTGCGATGTCTTCAGAATCATCCTCGATTTCGGTCTCTCCATTGCCAAAGGAGGTTTGTCATCCTTAAACTCTTTCACCGCTTGATTTTTTTTGGTAGACTGGGTATTTTGTTTCACTTCTATGACATTCTTCAGTTGGAAAATTTGTTATTTATTTAATTTCCTCTTTGCTAAAGTAGTTGTTTAATTTTGGTGGCTTCATAGTTTAAAGAATTTAACTCTGATAACTTTCATGATAATAGCACAGATTTCATTAATTTGGAAATACTAAAAATAGATATCTTAGTTCGCAGAATTATTTGTGCTGCATCTTGATTACTGGTATTTTTTTTTCAATAGATTTTAGACTCTGAGTAAATGTCTTCCTTATGAATCCTGAGATTTTTTATAGTGTGAGTGGTTTTCTTGGCTTAAATGCTATGGCTAGTGGAGGCTGATCGCTTTATTTCACTCCTCTGAATATTGTCAGACATCTCAACTGATGGCATTTGGTGCTACATTGTATTGTGGGTAATTCCTCATTCCACATTGCTCGCTACGAGTTGTTCTTTTCTTAAAGATCGCCTTCAATCAGTTTGCCCACCGTGTTCAGCCTCGTTTTATCTCGTCCAGCAACCTCCAAGATCATCTCCTGAATATTTACTCAAGTTTTGTTGCCTTGATCGAAAGGGATTATTACACGGTAGCAGAAATTCTTTGTTTGAGTTGATCTTTCATGTTGTGTGTGTTAGCTGCAATTGTGTTGCTTATGCTATAGTTGATACTTTTCTAGATGTTACAAAAGTCCTGTCGGAGCTTGAACTTTCTATACAAAAGGTGAAAGTGACGACGACACCTGATGGCAGAGTCTTGGACCTCTTTTTCATAACAGATAACATGTGAGTGCCCTATCTGATTGTGAAATTTTTTGGCTGAATGCCATGGTGGGATTAGTTGATAATGTTGATTGCAAGGAATATGTTTCTTTTCTAGATGTGGCTTCGCCTTAGGAGATGCTACTTGAAATTTGGCTTATGAACATTATAAGGAATCTATTGGTTCTGTCAAATATTGATGCCTTTGATTCAAGTGAGTAATGCTGGCTGTTGGTAACTGTCACTTATTTTTTGTTATAGGGAACTTTTACACACAAGAAAGCGACAAGATGAGACGTGCGGAAGATTGAACAATGTTCTCCAAGACTCCTGTGTCAGCTGTGAACTTCAATTGGCCGGTCCAGAGTATGAATGTAATCAAGGCATCACTTCTCTGTCACCTGTTTTAGCCGAGGAGCTATTTCAATGCGAGTTATCAGATAATGAGCGGCGTTCTCAAGCTCTTAGCCCAGATATGACGAAGTTGAAAAGGACCAATGTGATAATAGACAATTCGCTAAGCCCAGCTCACACACTTATTCAAATACATTGTGCGGATCACAAGGGTCTTCTTTATGACATTATGAGAACTTTGAAAGACATGAATATAAAGGTATAGGTTTTTTTTTTTCTTTATGGAATTACTTTTGCAACATAAGTATGCTTCATAGGTTCTCATTTCTTTCAAGTTCAAATATCCTTCAAAGATATACAATACTCATCTCTTCAATTTTTGGTAGAATGCTGACTTCAAAAGTCCTTGGACTTATATCCATGGTTATTTTATCAGTTTTGTCGACCTATGATCCTTTTAAGACTAACTTTCTAGTCACCCTGGCAAAACTATAGCATTGCTGCAGTTTGCTGACACTTGAATTCTTCTTCTCAGATTTCTTATGGCCGTTTTTCACCAAACACAAAAGGGTATCGTGATTTAGACATATTTATTCAGCAGAAAGATGGGAAAAAGATTTTGGATTCCGGGAAGCAGAGTGCGCTTTGCTCACGTCTAAAGCAGGAAATGCTTCATCCGTTGCGAGTTATGATTGCCAACCGAGGGCCCGATACTGAACTATTGGTTGCTAATCCAGTTGAGCTATCTGGAAAGGGAAGACCTCGGGTGTTCTATGATGTCACATATGCTCTCAAAACACTTGGAATCTGTGTTTTCTCGGTAAGCAAATTCAGCAATGTGATAGAAAATCTCTACTATCTCCAATTGTTATCGGTAATCAAGATCTTACAATGTTTATGTTATTCTTTTTTTGTTTTAGGCTGAAGTAGGACGTTATTCAGCATCAGCACGTGAATGGGAGGTGTACAGATTCCTTTTGGATGAGAACTGTGAATTTCACTTAACAAGTGTTGCTGCTAGAAATCAGATTGTAGATAGAGTTAGAAGAACGTTGATGGGTTGGTAGATATTGAATAGTGCTTTTTCTTTTTCCTTTTTTTAGCATAATATGCCTCATCTGGTGTTTCCAATAGTAGTTGTGTCTTCTGATTATTATTTCTTATGCTGATGATCAATTGTTGGCGTTGTAATTTCGTTAGTGAGTATATGATGTTTGTTTCATCCTAACACGTTGTTTATAAAGGTTTTATTAATGAAATAAAGTTCAGTCAGGAGATGCAAGAGTTTCTGTTGTTCGGTTATCACTTGTTAAAAGTGAAACAGAAAGCCATTGAGAATGAGTCCAACAGTTCATTTTGTCAGTGTCATTGTTTGGAGTATTTTTATCTTTCCGATCTTCATTATAGATGAGAACTCGCTAACTTGTCGCAGCAAGACCACACCGGGGAAAATTATGCAAGATATTCCCATACTTTAGTTAATTTGTGTATCTTGTGACTATGATAACTAAATTTATCCCTTTCAGTTCTTCCTTTTTTATAGTGTTTTCTCTTTCTTTTTTTTTTCCTTTTTATTAGAATAGCGGCTTTCTCTTTAAATGAGATATCACAATCCTGTTCAATATAACCATTATACTTAAGAGAGTAAATTGATAATTAGATTTTTGAGAATTTTAACTATGGACTAGTTAGTTCTTAATGGAAAAAAAAGTATCAATTAAGTTCTCCACGATAATAAATAATAATAAATAATTGAAATGGTTTTTTCGGTAATGGGTAGTGTGAAATGAAAATAATGATGTAGGTAATGGGTAGTGTGAAATGAAAATAATGATGTAGTTTTGGACAGTAAAATATTTATTATTTTTTGAGTTTTCATATAATCTTTATCAGCTACTCTATTTATCATGAATCCTAATAAAACATATGAAGTTTTGTTCCAAAAGTTGTTATCTATATAACAATTTTTCATTAATAAACACGTCACAATAGTTAACAAAACATATAGACAGTACCGTTAAATTTTACATGATAAATTGATAGAATGACTTTACGTGTCTACCGTTAAATTTTACATGATAAATTGATAGAATGACTTTACGTGTCTACCATTTGCTATCGTGAAGAACTAAATTGATACTTTTTTCTTTAGAGACTAATCCGAAGTCAAAATTTTTAGGTATCTAATTGTCACTTTACTCTACTTAATAATTATTGGCTCAGAAACATTTTCACGGATTAGTTTTGTAGCATTAAGTTGAGTGATTCAAGGTTCCATAGATCTTAATTCTCTCTTTTATAGGCTTATTTTGCATAATAACTTTTTTGGACCTTTCAATGTTATTTTCTTGTGAACTTGACTTAGTTCAGAACAAATACTATGATGAGTTTGAGGTTCTGCAATGCTGATTAGATTGAGAAAAGTTCTGTGGTCGGCACATAATATATGCATTTAAACAATGTGATTTTATGACCGCCATCCATTAGAGAATAAAAAAATTAAACTGAGTTTCATGAGAGTAAAAAAAACAGCTCCCAAGATGACAGTGAAAACTGCATCTCTTAGAAAAAAGATTTAAATTCGTATACCATTCATCTACTATTATGAGGTGTAGATATTAGATAATAATATAAGAGAAGTTTATATCTCTACAAAAAAATAATGATAACTATGTTTACATAACATGTGTACTAAAAGAAAAATCAAAGTAAACTGATTTCCTCATGAATTAAATTATAGTGATCCAACCTATGAAGTTGACAACATTATACTATTTTAGCGAACACGCGGTAGCTAGGACAACACAGCACCCACCAAATTAAACTGCAATGATGCACAAACGCCTTTAATTTTGTGTCTCATATTCCAATACCAGCTTTTAATTTTGACAACACTTTGATCCTGACACTTCCATGGTGCCACCGTGGCTAAACACCTCACACTAATCACATTTCCTTCTACGTCTCTCTAACATAAAATGACATAACATTAGATTAGATTAAATTTAAATAAATAAACAATATAGTTGCACCAAAATGAAAAGCACAAAAACCACATACATATATGTCAAAAGAAAGAAACGGCTATGGACTACTGTTAATTAAGACCAAACACTAGGATCCAACCCCAAACATGCATCAACTTTGATTTGTACTACTGTACGGTCGGTGGTGCTGTCGGAAGATATTATACACACACATATCATGTGGAAATTGAAATCTGTGTTTTCATAAAAACGACTATAAAACACTGCTGCTCCATTTGAATTCAGATATCAGATTATTCCTTCCTGAAAACAAAAAAAAATGACTAGTAGTTGTCTCAATGCTCTTTCTCAAGCCATCCACAAGAAGCTCCACCGGGTCCCTTTTCTTCCAATTTCAACTTTTTTTTTCTTTTATTTATCTTAATGCTTGCTTTGTGTTGATGTAAATATGTGTGTGTGTTGCAGGCAGTAGCTAATCCGTCGCAGAGGTGCAACTTGTTGCAGGAGCTATTTGCAGATGTAGCTTTAGAAGTGGATGATCGCGCCAAAGGTTAGTTATGGAAATTTGAAACTGTACGCGTATTATAGTTGATGATTTTGAGTCTCCTGGGTATAACAGATGTAATAGTGAAAAAGGAAGAAGATGTTATATCTCCTGCAGAGGATTTGATTGAAGGTCCATTATGTTTCTATGATGTTCTTGCCGAGTATTTTGCCAGAGTTCCAGAGACTGGAAAACGTATTCTTGAAATGATTGTTCAAATGTGGACCCAATCATTTGCATCCAACATATTTGCCCTCCTCTTCCACAAATGGGTATGTCTTGTCTTTCATTTCATTTGTAGATTGTTGCGCAAAATATATATATAACTAGTTCAAACATTTTTGCAGTTATTTGAAGTTCAACTTGACAATCCAGAAGTGCTGCTTCGCTACTCAGCTGCTCTTGTTCAAGGTGCCACTAATGTTTTCTGGTATGTGTGATGAATCTTTTGTAGATGAAGTGATGAACTAGTTAGTTATGCTTATTCCCTTGTAACTTGGAAAATATTTATTGTTTGTTTATGAAAAGGATTGACATTCAAACACACACAAGGCGTTTCCAGTCTCTGTTCTGTGTAAGAGTCCTACAGCCAAATCTTGTTTAATGTTTCTGAAAAGGTTTTGGCCAATGATTATTAATCTTCCTCTTCCTCTTCAAGATCAGTACCTTCTGCAAGATGTTACATTGGTCCCCAATCGATTGAATAAAATTCCAGTTCAGGTCTGATGAGATCTCCTCAGAGTTATTTATCAGTAGAACTATGCTCACCTGATATGGATTTAGCGGCACTTAAAATTTTCGTTGAATTCCAGGCACAACGAGATATGTATCTTTTGCTTTCAAGGTTCATGCTCTTTTACAATGCAGGTAGATATTATGTAGACCGGATTAGCCTATGAATAATTGTGTTAGTATTCTAAAAAGGTTGTTGGTTTTCTTTTCAGCTAACAAAATAGATAGCTTTCTGAAACATTGTCCAACTTTTCCAAATGCCTTCTTGAACGGTGGCCCGGCAGATATATTTGTTACAGAACTTACTGATCAGGTACAACTTTGTGTGTTTGGAGTTGTTCTCCGTACCTATGTAGAAATGATGATGTTAGCAACCCTACTGATCTGTGGTTCTGAAATTATTTTCAGCTTCAAAAGTTGAAGGTAGAACCAGTACTACTGCATTACCTTTCAGAAATTAAGGTCCTTCAGGGTACTATAGACTATAGTTACCATGAAATACTATACTCAAAAAATTCTTATCTCGAACTAACCCGTTTTTATTTTATTTTATCAATATTGTACAGGCATGGAACTTAAAATGACTACAAGTACAAGACTAAAAACTTGTTTGTATAGTTTCACTTCTCCTGGCGGTCTGATGTATCCCACTAGAGCCGTTTGTCATACGGCCTGGGAAGCATTGGATTTGCTCTTTCCGGTAAGTGGCAAATACTGTTATTCTTAACCTAGGTTGTATTTTGACAGTTAACTAAAATAGTAGGAGCTAGATGTTTGCAGCCTAGAAACATTTGACTTAGATATTATAAAATGGCACTCAGGTTGGACGATACCCTCGGCATCTTATAAGTTTGTTCTTTAGATTGCTATATCCCTGGTATTGGCCTTCCACTTGCTGGAACTTGTTGGATTTTTGCATTAAGGCAATCCTTCACTCCTTGTTGAGGGTGTTATTGTCCTTCTGGGCAAAGATTGCCAAGCCAAAGTCATCTTAGACCATCCCCATGCACATGAAGTTTTTACAGATGAACTTCCAACTTTGAATGCATGCCAACAGGGAAACGCAAGGGGGAAAAGGGTCTCTGAACACTTCCCGCACGCACTATTATCATTAATGATAATGATAACTCATGTACAATATTACTCTATCAGCAATAAATCTAGAATTCAATCCAACTTCACAAAGCGGTGATGTAAAAGCAGGGATTTTTATAAAAGGCACGGAACTGCAATTCGTTCCATCAAATTTACGAACAAGTTGTCCGTTACTCTATATGACTACGAACAACAGGTTATAATTACATTGAACAAGATAACAAAAAGGCGCAAAGCTTTGTAACAATTATATGCCTCAAGTCCTAACTGCTGCAAAGTAGGAGCTTCAAAATTCAAGAGGATACTTCTTGATCCCAAGTTAAAATCAACTTAGCAACCCCATATTTAACAACAAAACACTTGTATTGGAGTTGATTATTAACTAGAACTGGCCGTTGATGATCATATCTTTTGCTAATATATCGGCTTGTACAAAACCCAATATGGGAGAAATATGCACCAGGTTATAATCCCTGCACTGCAAGTCTTTCCCACACCCAACTTACATGCCTTGAAAACAGAATTATTCAACGACCACTCCAACCATCACTAAGAGCAAGCACTCCCCTCTTCTCTATGTAACATTCAGTTCGAATACTGATAATTGCATATGAAATAATTCGGAACAAAATGTAAACAGAACACCATTTAGACAGCTTAACCTTGAATGCAGCAGGATCTACATAAATGCTAACTCCTGCAGCAAACCTATCACGGAAGGCTCTATCTATCTTTCATCTGTTGAACTATCTTGACCAGTGCACCCAACCAGAGAACAGATGATAGATTCCATCCCACTAGATAGTATGTCAGAATTACCAAACAGTCAAGAGAAAAACAACTTCCCTAAAAGATACAGCCAATACAGGTAAGAAAAACTCAACATGGTATACCATCATATATAAAAATTAATAGCACAGGAAAAATGATACTACCAAGAGAGATTCAAGGAGCTTTGTCATTCTGGGGGGAGGAGGCAACGACAGGGAAAGCTACCTTCTTTGATGATTCCACAGTTACAGTCTAATCAAAGCACAAAGCAGCAGACAGCAGTGGGAGAAATCTGCAGCCTTCCACATTTTGAAGCCAAAGCTTTCTTTGTGCATGGATAGACGAGATCACAGATTCCACATCCATACTTGCTGAATAAAAATTGATTAAAGCCAATGAAAGCAAGCCCGACTGCATATTACATCCTGACTTTGTTTCTTTACCCACATTTCAGTCGTAGTCAAGAAAAATAAATATTTGACTACAAAAATCCCAAACTACATATATCAACTGAAAAAGTTCACTCTAGAAGTTGTCCTTCCCCCTTTTCCCCTAAAAGCATGGGATAAAGTTACATAAGTAGGCAGTGTTCCATCACCAAGCCCCAATAACCACAACGGTAATACCAAGAAAATATAACACGGGTAATTTTCTTCAGTTTAATTGCATTGCCTCTGAATGGTACTTCTCCAAATCAGCATCAAGATCTTCCGCAGATACCTTCTCACCGCCACGACCTCTTCCACGCCCTCGACCTCTTCGAGGAGGGCCACGTCCTCTACCTCCACCACCACGTAGTCGTACTAATGGCCCTCCACTTCTCCCTTGTCCACTGTTTAAAAGCCAAAATACGTGTAATAAGCTTTAAATAGATCAAAAGCATTGCCAAATCAATGATATAGACCTTCAAATTGGATGATAAAAACAATGTCTACAAGATATTTCATGATAAAAAGCATCACAAAAGATTTAGGTATCATTACCAGAACTAAAATCGAGTATTCACCGATCAAACTCATATACACAACAAGATGCATGCTCTAAGGTTTTTGTTAGAAGATCCAAATATCAAATATGAAATGGCAATCTTTAGTGCGAAGATAATATAATATAATCAATGCAATCCTTCAAGGTAATGCCAAATTCGGAACAATGAACTACATTTACAAAAAAGGAAATAATTTAATCAACACAAAACAGGACATAGTGAAGCTTTGCAGCATGGTAAAAGTGAAACCTCGAAATACAAAAAATCAGTGCATGCACATCCCATAACAACAGTCAGTCCGAGCACAATAGAATTATGAATGCCTAACTTCCAAAAGTTAGATTAAGGACAACCCAAACACCAATGTACAGATTCATTAATGAATTACATACCTTCTGGGAACTCCACCCAAATTTCCAAAACCTCCATTTGCAGCAGGAGCAACAGCTTGTGTTGTGATGTTCGTTCCAACAATCTCTACCTTCATTGGTTTCCCATCAAGTTGCACGTTGTTGTACCTCTTCACTGCAGCTACAGCATCAGCTCTCCGCGAGAAGACTACTTCCGCTGTACCCTATGGAAAAAGAGTATTTTTTTTTCTAAACTATGGCAGGACAGAAACAATTGATCAGAAGGACCAAAATATTCCAGCTGGACTAGATACCTTCGATCTCCCACTCCTGTCGTAATGAACAGTGTGCCGTTTCAAGTCACCAACTTCAGAAAATAATTCCTACAATTATTTGAAAAAAACAATAAATACAGAGCGGAAAAACTTCAACAGGAGATAGAGTGAAATATAGCATAAAACAAAACACATATGCAGGCATGATTAGAACAACAATGAAAGTAAGTTCCTGGTGTTGTTTGCATCGTCAGTGATAAACTTGGAAACATCATTATTTGTAGCTTTTTAAAGGATTGCAAATACACGTTGTTGTAATTCTTTCCCATTCATTATGTTGCACCAGACGTTGACCTCAATGTAATTAATCGGAAAGGAAAAGATATGGTAAGAAATAATGACTCCTTAAAATAGTAGTCCAAATCTGTGTTTAGTGTTTTTATATTGAGAAAGCATAGCAATTAAGCTCGCTATCAGACGTCCCAAGCTGATAGAAATATTCAATATTATCACTAACCAATAATCATGCATACATGAGTTTGTAGCGGTTACAATTAGAATATGTGCTTCACGTGCTTTTATCTCTATAAATGCATAAAAAGAGTAGAATAACAGAGCCAATTCAAAATCAAATTTCACATATACAAGCAAAGGCATGGCTAGGAAGTGTTCTTCTACATCCCTTAATGTAATGTGAGAGAGAGAGAGAGAGTAGCAAAACAAGCAACATCAAAGACTTCAAATTCAAAAGTCAGAACACCAAAGCTCTCTGCTTAGGAAACAAAGATAGATTCGAATATCAATAAGAGATGGCTCACCTTGATATCATCGTTAGAAACACCATAATCCAAATTCGAGATGTATAGCTTGGTCCCCGTTTCAATCGACGACGCTCGACCACCCTGCGCAGGGAAAGCTCCCACAGCCTGATCTGCATACAGGTCGTGCTGCCACGCTGTCTCCGGCGCCTGAAAACATATAAAAACGAAACCAACAAAAGGTTACACCAAATCACCTTCGCGATCTGAATCCACATAAACAAAAAGATTCGAAAATATTCAAATCGAACAAAAATCAATAAAAAAGTAAAAACCTTAGCGGTGGCGTAAGGCGTAAGACGGTTGGCGGCGCGGTTTGGGAAGCGGCGAGTAGGTCCGGGTCCGGATCCGGATTGGCGACCACGGCCGCGGGATCCGGCTGATCCGGACTTCTTGTTGTTCTTAATGATGTCGTCAAGGGTCATATCGAGTGCCGCAGACATGGTTGCAGCAAAGATTAGATTAGATCTGAAGAGGGAAAAGGAATGAAGGAGGAAGAGGGATTAGGGTTTCCTCGAAGGAGAGAGAGAGAGGATAAAATGTAAGGAGGTGCCAGCTGGGAGCTACAAAAGCGGAAGGAAGCAGAGACTAAGAAGGAAACAAAGTCAAAATAGTGAAAGAGAAATATACGCGGTATAATTTGCAGCCGTAAAATCTAAGTCGGTCTTGCCATCATCACTTCTTCCGCCCTTTATTGGATTAAACAAATAATTATCCCTTCAAATAAATAATAGTCCCCTATATTAGCAAAACCTCTGCTCTATTTATATTTCTATGGATTATGATTCTAATTGATGAAAATATATAAATAAAATTACTTCAATATGATCTTGTGATATGAAAAAAAAAAACTTTCATCTATACAATATAAAAAGAAAGAATAATTATATATATATATATATATGTATATGACATTGAGATATCAATTAATGTTAAGATAGGCATCAATTAATTTGATTTTCAAAATATTTTTTATAATTTGATATCTAAGAGATAATAATATAAGTTAATTGATTATTGTCATTATTAAAAATCTATTATAATATTAAAAACGTTGTTATATTATAAATTTTACTTCATACATCAGCAATTTTCAGTAATATATAAATAAAAAATACAAAATAATCAATTTGATCATTCTCTTTTAAGAGATTTCATGTTAAACAAATTAATTTGCTACCATTTATATTTATACAACTTCATCTATAAATAACTAAAAAAAAGTAGTGGACAATTTTTTTAATAGATTTTGATAATAAATATAATCGTCTAACAATAAAATTCAATAAATCGCTCTTTCCCTCTTAATTTCTTTTAGCTTAAAATATATTTAAATTTATATTTTTAAATATTAATAATTAACTGTAATCTAAAAATAATAAAATTATATTGACTTTTTAGCATTTTTCTAAAATTATTTTCTAAAAGTAGCAAATAAATAAATAAATAACACAAAGAAAGGAAGACCAAACAAATCGAAAGTTATAAATAATCTATAACCTCAAAAGCATTCCAGGATTGAAGCCATTCTGGGTATGATTGTTTATTCTTCGTAGCCACTTAGCAATGAGCTATATCAATTGCTAATCATTGAATTAGTGGAATGTTAGCTGTCCGGCCCAGATGTGGTGAAGATCTTCTCTAATAATCGGGGTGACAATGAGTATGGTAGGATAAGGTTTGAAACCAACCTTAACTTTATTTGTGGGTTAAGATTTTTATATAAATTCAATCTTACGCTATTCGCAGGTTGAGAATATCCCAATCCTAACTCTACCCGTTCTCAACTTTCGGATACCCAATCCTACCTGCGGGTTACAAAAAAAATACAATATTATTATATAATTTTATGATAATTTAAAATAGAACTAAATTTTATATTAAAAAATATATTAAATTATCACTTAATGATATTCTTTTAGCGGTTAAGGATCTTTTACATTTAGTGAGAGATCTTTGATTCAATATTTACTTGAAACGTATTTTTATATAAATATATAACATATACATATATAGGGTGCGGGTTGGTCGGGTAGAGTTGAAGCTCAACCCGTACTCTACCCGACCCGCACCCTACCCTATCCGCTGCGGATCGGGTTGACAACCCTACCCGATCGGATGGGGTCGGATTAGGTACCCGCGGGTAGGGTACATGTTACCACCTCTATCTAATATTCAAAAGAAGATCATTGTCTTCTGTCGACATTGTATTGATCTCTTGTTGGATCAATAAGAAGGCCTCTAAACTATTAGTTTCACAAATTCTTTTTCTGTTCTCACATTTTCACGTAGTACAAGTCTTTTTCAAATTACAAAGAATACTTGCCACTGTCCACTAGAATGTTATCTGAGAAACCTATTAGCCATCACCCATGTTATTTTGAATTAAGCAACCAAATTCTACAACTTGATGGCCCTCCAATAAGCTGGAATCACAAGTCACTTTAGTTGCACTTGGAGGAGGAGGTTTTCAAGTATTATTAAAGAGGGTATGATATGATTCTATTGAAAGGAATTGGATTGGAATAAATCACGAACGGCATGCTTAATGAGCATAATAACCTTCTTTTTGCTCGAAGAATCATGTTGATTAAAAATGTCATTATTTCTATCTCTCCATACCCACTATATTCCAGTTGAAAAAATAAATTCAATTTGCTTAAAGTTTTTGTGCATCAAACTTAGAAATGCAAGTTTGAGTTGCTCGTCTTTAGACCCACTCCTAAACTCTTCTAGATTTGTTGAGATTTTGGACAAAATTTAGGATAAATAATTTATAGTTCCAATTGGGATTATTCCATCACCCCAGCAAAGTCACATGAGATAATTTTTTCTAGAACACTTGAGCGCCACAACCGAAGCCAAATTTCATTTGTAAGCCATTCATGCTTCTTCTTTAACGACCATTTATAACCATCTCTAGCTGTGTGCATCTTTGCAGAATTAGCACTCCATAATTAGCCAGATTCAACCACTGCTTGATTGTTAAGATCATAGTTCATAAGCTCTTGTTTAAGCTCTTTTAGTACAACAATGTACACGTGAAAGGGTGTGGTGTTACAGTAGAAAACTTCACTAATAAAAAATATTTGTTCAATTATGTATGAAGAAGTAACATTAAATTTAATGAAACAGTAAATTAATAAGTATTAAATAATGTGATAACAACAAATGAAGTTATAAAGGAATTAAGGAATATAAGTTCAGCTGGATCTCAGCCATAGCAAGCATCCATCAAGGAATCTTGGAAGGGAGGAAGAGGTTTAACAATTAGAAAAGGGAGTCAGAAAAGGGAATAGTAAGGAGAAGAATAGAAGATTCAGAGAATTTGTTATCAGATATAAGGGAAGAGAATTTACCACAACACGCCTAAAGAGTATATCCTTACAACCTCTTGTTAATAGCCTTCTATCTGGCACTACGCCTTGGTCCATACTCATCCTGATCAATTGTTACATGTCCTATATTTATAACTAACTCAGTATTGTAATTTGTGACGCTTCCTTCATGCACTCCTCTTTTCATTAATAACCATAATATTACTTTCCTCTTCAACCACAACCTTGTACTCAAGGTTGAAAGTGGGGTAAACACATTGAAATTTGTCAGCTTCTTCCCAAGTAACCTCAGCACCCGCGCTTTGTCCCCACTGAACCAAAATTTGTTGCACTTCTTTTCCATCCTTCAAGATCGTTCTATTAGCCAACAGTTGGTGAGGTTCAATGATGGGACCAACTTCAGTGGAGTGAAGTGGCATTGCCAAGTAAAATTACGCTGCTCACCACAAAATTACTTTAAGGAGGAGATGTGAAAAACATAATGAATTCTAGCTTCTGCAGGTAGTGCCAAACGATATGCTACTGGGCTGAACTTGTGACTCATCTGAAAGGGGCCAAAGTAACTCATACTAAGTTTATGGTTCTTCTGCAAAGCGGTTGAATGTTGTCTATAAGGTTGGAATTTGACCAGGACTAAGTCCCCCACTTCCAACACAGACCCCTAACAACAATAGGGGAAACTTGCCCCACTGTATTTTCAATTTTTTTAAAACAAAATTATAGTTATATATAACGTATTATGTGCCCCACTTTAAATTTTAAATGATTCTACTACAAATAAACTAAATTCAATTGACTAAAGCCTCAAATTTACTTTTTTGTCTTTCTATCATTTTGACTATTAGTTAACCTAAAATAATTTAGTTCTTGCGCCGCCATTCTTTTATCCCCTTAAACCCTCTTCTTTGTTTCATATTTTAATCTTTCCTTACTATTCTTTATCTAGTTATTAACTTCTCTTCATCAAAAAATAAATTTCAAATTCTCCATTTTTTTTTATATAACTCTCTTTGTATCTTTTAATTTTATTGTTTTTCTTTTTGATACTTTTAATTACAAATTTTAATTCAAATAATTATAATTTAGGTATTAATCTAATTTTTTATTCTTTTCATGATTCTATATATTTTATTTTATTCTCAATTTATTCATCTATGTTACATTTTTTATCTTTTATTCTATTATTTGTAATTGCATATAAATTTTTGAAATAAATCGATTAATTTACGAATTTAGAATATATTTTTTTATTTTAAAAAATAGTAATAAAAAATATTTTAATTACATTACATAGTTAAACAAATACATAAAATATTTCATCTAATGTTATATCAAAATTAAATTAAAAAATATATATAACAAATTTAATTATTTAAAAAATAAAAAATTATAAATTAAGTTTCTATTATTTTATATAAACTTACTTTTTATATACAGATTTAATTTTTTTAATATTTATAAATAATTTTAGTTTTAAATTATAAACACTGGTATATCATTAGACGTTAATGTGTCAATTGATTTATTCTTTATTATTAAATGTGTATAAAAATAAATAAAAAATTAGTTAGGATAACAAGTTTTCTATAATTTAATTAAAATATTTTAAATCCAAATTTTGGAAATATTTTTTTATAAATTATATATAATGAATAATATTTTAAGAATGAAAGCGTTCACTAACTCTTTTTAATTATTATATCTCGATATAATTAATAATATTCAACAAAATTTATTTTAGCATACATATTTTTGTTCCCACTTTTAAAATTTTATGGGTCCGTCACTGCCCACTTCCAACTCCAAGTGCCTTCAATGCTTATCAGCAAAGTGCTTCATAAACTACTGTGAGCAAGGGAGATTAAGCTTGAGCTGATCAAGGAGTTGATCTCTAACTTGTAGCATATCTTGCAAAGATTACTCATCATCTTGGCAGAATTCATACTGCACCAAGCTGCTGGGAGGTCCCGACCATACAAGGTTTTAAAAGGCGACATTTTAGTATTGCTATAAACGCTAGCGTTGTACCAGAACTGGGCCCATGGAAGCATCTCAAACCATCTTTGTGGGTTGTCAAAACAGAAGCAACGTAAGTACATCTCCAAAGTCTTATTCACAACTTCACTTTTTTCATCCGTTTGAGGATGATAGGAAGAACTCATCACCAGACTTGTGCCTTGTATCTTGAAAAGTTGCTGCCAAAATCGATTAACAAAGATCTTATATCTATCTGAAACGATGGAACAGGAAAACCATGCAGTTTAACCACATTTTTTATGAAAACCCCAGCAACCGTTTTGCTACTAAAATCATGCTTGAGTGAAATAAAGTGAACAAATTTGGGTTAAATGGTCTACAACCACCATAATCACCAAAAACCAACAGAGGGGGGGGTAAAGCAACAATAAAATCCATATAAATGTCCTTCCAAACTCTCATAGGTATGGGAAGAGGCTGCAACAACCCCACAGAAAGCTTCGTCTCAGCCTTCGCCTGCTGATAAGTAGTACACGATAACACGTAGCTACGTATTTGGCGTTGCATGTGAGGCCAATAATTGGTCGCACAGATTCGGTCCATTGTTTTCACCACACCAAAGTGCTTTTCCACTGCACTGTCATGATATTCCTTCAGAATTGAATTGATTAAGCTGCTAGTTTGGGGAATCACCACCCGGTCTCACCACAAGAGAATCTCATTTCTCAAAGCATAGTTCGCATCATTCAAGGAACCCTATATGCATTGTTGTACAATGGCATTGAGGCTAGCATACTGATCAATTTCAGTTTTTAGCTGGTGCAGCCAATCAGACTTTGGTGATGACCAAGCAACAAAACATGATCTAGAAAAAGGCATTGGCAGGAACATTATCCACTCCGGGCTTGTAGTGGATCTTGAAATCATATTCTAACAGCTTGTGCAGCCACTTATGTTGCTCGGAGTACGTAGATTCTCCTTGAGTAGCGCCTTAAGACTCTGCTGATCTGGGCGAATGATGAATTACTTCCCTAATAGATAATGGCAAAATTTCACAATGGCCTCGGTGATGGTATAAAATTCCTGCGTGTAAGCTGACTAGTTACGCATTGTGGCTGATAATTTCTTAGAAAAGAAAGCAATGGGGTGCTTATTCTGTGTCAACACCACACCCACACCAGACCCAGAAGCATTAGTCCCAACTTCATAAGGTAGCTCAAAATTTGGCAAAGCCAATACTGGTTTGGAAGAGATAGCTCTCTTGAGATTTTCAAAAGCCAAATCAGCTTGAGCACTCCAATTAAAATCATCCTTTTTGAGAAGATCAGTCAACGGAGTTGCAAGAGTATCATACCCTTTAATGAAGCAATGGTAATACCCGGTAAGACCTAAGAACTATCGCCGTTGCTTAAGGTCTTGTGGCTGCTTCCAGCTGAGGACTGCCTGGACTTTATCAGTCTCCATGTAAACCCCACCCCTCGAAATTGTATGACCCAAATAATCAAGTTCATGAGTACCAAACAAACATTTAGATAACTTTGTGCACAATTTCTCTTGTTGTAACACTTGAAGAATAGTTTCCAATTGTTGAAAGTGTAGCTCCCAAGATGCGCTATAGACTAAAATGTCATAAAAAAATACCAACACAAATTTCCTGAGATACAGGTGAAACACATCATTTCACGAGGCTTTGAAACGTGGCCAGCGCATTTGTTAAACCAAATGGTATCACAAGCCACTCATAAAGGCCTTGATGAGTCCGAAAAGCAATTTTGAAATGGTCCTCAGGTTTAACCAAGATTTGGTGATAGCCAGAGCGAAGATCCAACTTAGAAAAGATATAAGAACCAAACAGCTCGTCTAACAATTCATCCATGGTTGGAATTATAAAACCGTCTTTGATCGTAATATTGTTCAAATCACGGTAGTCAGTACAAAATCTCTATGTCCCATCTTTCTTTTGCACCAGCAAAATTGGAGATGCAAAAGGACTCTTGCTTGGCTGAATAATCCCCTCATCAAGCATTTCCTGTACAATCAATTCAATTTGGGTTTTTTGACTATAAGGATACCGATATGGTCTCGCCTTCACAGGTTCTGCATCCTTAACCAAGGGAATGCAGTGGTTATGAGCCCGCTGTAGTGGTAGGCCCGAAAGTTTAGCAAAAACATCAATATACTTAGTTAATAACTGCATCAACTTAGGGTCCATAGAAGCTAGCAGTCGTAAGGGTGATTGGTTTTCCTCTATTAATTTCGTCAATTCCAAAGTAAATATTTCAGTTATAGCAATAGTGTTGATCAACCGCTTAATGTGATGGAATTGAGCACAACCTGTAGTCTGGTGTTTAATTCCCTGCACAGTGGTAAGTTGTCCATTGTACATAAATCACAAAAAAGTTGCATCATAATTTACTATATGGGCTCTCAAGGACTTAAGCCATGTAGTTCCAATGACCAAGTCGCTTCCCACCACATACAGAGCAAAAACATCAGGGATCGTAATAATGTAACCGGATAGATCAATCAAGTCCCAATGCGACCTTCCACTGGCAAAACATTGAAATCACTAACCACCATCTTGAACCCTGGTGTAGGCTCCACCGGTAAGTTCAAAAAATTGGCAATACGGGGCTGAATAAAACTATCGGAACTACCCCCATCAAGTAAGGTCTAGACCTCTAAGCCATTGATAAAGGCTTTAATTCGAATCATGGCTGGGCCTTCAGTACCATGCATCACATTATAGGATATGCTCAATGATATGTTGATCCAACACCTACAAGTTTGCGGTCTCATCCATAAACGTATCCGTTGGCCCCCTGGGCACCGTCTCATCCCCCAATTCAAGCTGTAATGACATGAAGTGCCAATTGGTACAACGATGACTCGCTGAGAACTTCTCATCACACCAGTATCATAACCCTTTCTCTGTTTTACTTTGGACTTCAGTCGAAGTAAGTTTTCGAGTGAAATTTCTGGTAGTGTTTGGTAGGGGCTGTTGTGGTGGTGTAGGAAGGAGTGGAGGAAAGGATTGGCGTGTATTAGGCCGCGGAGTAGCAACGACAGCTTCGTTAGAAAACTGAGGGCGATGGGTAGCCGACCCTGTAGTGTGACGTGGTTTGGTGATAAATTTATCCTCGTACAATCTCGCCAAAGTCACAGCACACATCAAATTTGGAGGACACTGAGCTTTCACTTCCCTTCGAATAGCCTGAATCCACATATAAAACAGTCCCTAAGGGCATTAGGCAGTTCATCTGAGTATGATTAGCTAAAGCAACAGATTCAGAATAATACTCACTCTCTATTCCATGTTGTTGAAGCTTTAAGAGCAATTCCTTGGGAGACTCGAACAATGAGGGTTTGAACTCGAGCTCAATCGCCCTCTTGAGTTGAGTCCATGAACGAAACTGTGTCACTCATTGTGATAATTGAAACCTTGGAATGGCCAATCCCGACATTTGAAGCTGCTAAACCCACATGTTCTTCATCGGGAACTCAGAAGAAATCGAAATATTGATCCATAGAGTAAATCCAACCCAAGGCATCATTTCCATCAAATTTCGGTAGATCAACATTCATCCTTCAGGGTTGCAATCCCGCACAAAACGGCGGGTCCCCGGTTGAGCTCGCACCATGTGAGAACTCATGAGAAGGAGAGCTAGAGCGGTGCAGATTGTGGAGCAGTTGCATAATGGAGGATTAAAGCGCAACAAATTTGTGCAGATTCTGCCTCCATGCCTTTCATTCTCGTGTTGTTCGCGACAAATATGGTTAATGAAAGCACCAATGAAAGGGTGTTGCAGTAGAAAATTTCACTGATAAATAAATATTTATTCAATTATGTAGGAAAAAGTAATAGCAAGTTCAATAGAACAGTAAATTGACAAGTACTAAATAATGTGATAACAACAAATGAAGTCATAAAGGAATTAAGGAATATAAGTTCAGCTGCATCTCAGCCACAGCGAGCATCCATCAAGGAACCTGGGAAGGGAGGAAGATGTTTAACAATCAGAAAAGGGAGTAGTTAGGAAAAGAATAGAAGAATATAAGGTTCATAAAATTTGTCACCAAGTACAAGGGAAGAGAATTTACCACATCACACCTAAAGAGCATATCTTTGCAACCTCCTATTAATAACCTTCTCTCTGACACTACGCCTTAGTCCCCACTCATCCTGATCAATTGCTACGTGTCCTGTATTTGTAACCAACTTAGAATTGCAATTTGTGACGCTCCTTTCATGCACCTCCTCCTTTTCATTAATAACCATAACAATACGTCATCCAAATGTGTGTTAGGATTTGGTTGAATTAGTCCCACATTGCTTAGAATAGCAAATGGAGTGGGTGGCCTAGGCTATAAATATGAGGCTAAGTTCTCCATTTGTTTTTGCACCAGTCAGAAACACTTTAAGCTTGT
>QBTX01001997.1:0-27453 GCA_003063285.2 Arachis monticola
ATATTTGTAAGAAAGGTTGATTGCTTGGTTTAGTAACTATACTTACAACAAGAGTTTGCTATAACCTCTAAACCATCAATTTTCAGTTCTTCAGCGGGAAAAGGTAAGTTGCCCGCAATTTGTACGTGTCCCATTGCATTCTGGATGTGTCTTGGTAAGTTTAGAGGCTGGTCTGTAAGAATACACCAGAGTAAAACAGCCATGTCTGCAGTGAAGGAGGACTCGTGAGTGCTCGGAAAGACATAATGAGACATAATCTATGCTCATACTCGAGCCTCCAAGGTAAGTGCTGAAGCCGATATCCCTTTTGGTCGGGATCGATGGTATCCATAGATCCATCTGCTGCTAGGTTGTGTGATAACTCTGAGAACGGCATCCCAGTCAAATTGGTATGTCTGGCGCTTGAGTGAGGCTTCTTGGAATGCGTCCAATCCTTCTGGAGCAGGGGGAAGATCTAAAGCTTGTTGAATGGCCTCTTCTGTTATGGGGACTTGCTTCTGACGGACGTAGACAGACTACATGGTTGGCATGTGAAAGTTGGAGTAGAATTCTACTACCCATGAGAGATTAACCTGCCGTGGCTATCTCCGTAGGAATCCCCATTGTCTTCGTTCAATTTGCGGCTCAACAAATTCAGCAATCCGGGTCGGGAGGATGAGAAGGTATTCATTGTTTTAATTCCTCTCTGCCAGGATGGGGAACATCTTCTCATAGTAGCGGTTAGGAAACCGCGCAGTGTCCTTTGCTAGGAAGGCTTTTTCTTTTTCGTCGACCTTGATGATCCTCTTGATTCTTTTTGTTGAGGGCTTTACTGCTGTTGAAGATGGCTCTGCAACTAATGCTCTTTTTGTACCTCTCCTTGCTGGTGGTTTGGGAGTAGCTTTCTCTTTACCTTTCTTAGTGGCCATCCTGAAAAAGGAAAGAGAAAGTGAGATGTAAAGCGAAGGGTTCGAGCAAGGGAGCGAACATGATGGTTGATAATCAATGCACGGTGAAGTAGGATGTCGTTAACACATGGTCTAGACTACATGTGAAAAGTTCATCAAAGGTAATATAATAAGTGCATGTGATGGCAATTGAATGCGAGATATTTATTGGCATGCCGGCAAAGGCATGAGTAGCACAGATCAAGCATTCAATGTCCAAGTTAGATTACCTAGTCTTTCAAACTGGCAATCTGTTTGTATTGACAATTATATGAAATTAATAAAATATAAAAGGAGTTTTGTGAAAAACAGACATTAAAGTAGTAGTGTAGAATGAGTAAAAATAATGTGTAATGCCATACGGACGTTTTCACAAGCACTTGACATGCATGTTGAATATGTTATTGGAAGTAATAAATTTAGTCATGCAAGCGACCCTTTTTGGAAAGGAATATATAATTGTCAAACAAATCCATGATAATCCACAAGCAAAATATAGAAAATAAAGACCTAAATAGATTTTCAACACCAATTAAAAGGAATAAAAAGAAAGAAGGAAAAAGAAAAAGAAAATATAGATAAAGAAAGTAAAAAGAAAAAGAGGAAGAAAACATAATAAAAATAAGAATAATAATGGGAAAGTAAAGAGGGGAAGAGGAAAATAAAAACCTTGATAATAGTGGTGAAAAATAAGAAGTAGAAAGTGAGAAAGAAGTAAGAAGAAGGGGGAAGAAAGATATAATAGAGAAAATATGAAAAATTAGGATTTGGGGAAGAAAAGATAAGGTATTTTGGCTGATCTGGATATTCTGTGCGCCGCATGTGACGCGGATGCGTGAGTCATGCGATTGCGTGGTGGGTGATATTTTTCAAGTGACGCGGATGCGTGGGTCACGCAGTCGCATGACTTGATTTGTGCGAATGGCGCGAGGGCAGCGACGCGTTCGCGCAACTCTCTGTCTCAAACTTATTTTGCCAAAATATTTGGGTGACGCGATCGCATGGTTCACGCGATCGCGTGGATGGCTATTTCTGGAGGACGACGCGGCCGCGTGGGGCACGCGGTCGCATGACAGGGCTGGTGCTTCTAGCATCATTCCAGCCCCACTCCATCATTACTTGCTGCCATACACCCATTTACGTCGATTTCACAGGGCCACGCGTTCGCGTGGATGACGCGGACGCGTGGGAGGCTTATTTTTCAAATGACGCAGCCGTGTGGTTGACGCGGACACGTGGGCATTTTTGTGCCTATGACACGCCTCCAGCCACGCTTTCGCGTGACTCTCTTTCCAATTCTCTTTTCTTCAATATGCCCTGGTGAAGCGGATGCGTCAGCGATGCTGCTGCGTCGCGTGTGTGCTTTTTTTTTTTTAAATAAAATGTAGAATGCTCTTGCATACTATATGCAGCTATATGCAGGGATGATGAGAAGAGTCATTAACATCATAAAAATAAAGTAAAAACAAAACTAAGACTGAAACGGAACGATCATACCATGGTGGGTTGTCTCCCACCTAGCACTTTCCTTTTATGTCCTTAAGTTGGACGCTCTTTAGGCTCATTCTGCTTCTCTTGGTGGGTCTTCCAAGAGGAAGATCTCTAGTTCCTTTTGATTCTTCATCTTCTCACCATGATAAAACTTTAAGCGATGTCCATTGACCTTTAGAAATTTGGAGCTAGTAAGATTACACAGGTGGAAAACTCCGTATGGCTCTACCTTCTCTACTCTGTATGGACTTTCCCATCTTGATCTCAGTTTACCTGGCATGAGCCTCAGTCTGGAGTTATATAGTAGAACTAACTCCCCTGGTCTGAATTCTTTTCTTTTAATGTGCTTGTCATGGATAGCCTTCATTTTCTCCTTGTAACGCCTGGAGTTGTCATATGCTTCTAGATGGAGGTTCTCTAGTTCTGCTAGTTGTAGCTTTCTTTCAGCACCAGCTTTCGTAAGATTCATGTTGCACTCTCTTACAGCCCAGAAAGCTTTGTGTTCCACCTCTATGGGGAGGTGGCAAGCCTTTCCGTATACCAAGCGGAAGGGACTCATCCCAATGGATGTCTTGTACGCTGTTCTATATGCCTAGAGTGCATCGTGTAGCCTGGCACTCCAGTCCTTCCTATGAGGTTTTATTATCTTCTCCAGAATACATTTAATCTCTCTGTTAGAGACTTCTGCTTGCCCATTGGTCTGGGGATGATAAGCTGTTGCTACTTTGTGAATTATCCCATGCTTTTTCAGTAATCCTGTTAGTCTCCTGTTACAAAAATGGGTGTCTTGATCGCTCACGATTGCTCATGGTGATCCAAAGAGACAGATAACATGGTTTCTAACAAAGGAAACAACAGCGTTAGCATCATCAGTGCGGGTAGAAATTGCTTTCACCCACTTAGAAACATAATCTACGGCTAACAGTATATAAAAATAACCATTAGAATTTGGAAACGGACCCATGAAGTCAATACCCCAAACATCAAAAATTTCACAGAAAAGCATAAGCTGTTGAGGCATCTCATACCTCTTGGATATATAACCAAACTTTTGGCATGGGGAACAAGATTTATAAAATTCAGCAGCATCTTTTAAAAAAGAGTAAGCCACCAGAATCCAACAGTCTAGAATTTTCTAGCCTGTTCTTTCGAGGCCCAAAATGTCCCTCCACTCTCAGATGAGTGGCAGTCCTCTAAAATGGACTGGAATTCCGATTGAGGCACACATTCCGTCTAATTTATCTGGTCAGCACCATACCCCCATAAATATGGATCATCCCATATATAATATTTGACATACCTTTTCAGCTGTCTCTTCTGATGCTTTGTAAAGTTTGGAGGAAAATTGTGGCTAACTAGATAATTAGCTACAAGTGCACACCAAGGAACTACATCAGATACTGCTTGTAAGTTATCAAATGGAAATTATCATTTTAAGTGAAAATCACCTTAATGTGCTTAAGGCGACTAAGGTGGTCTGCCACTAAATTCCTGGTTACCACCCCTGTCCCTAATTTCTAATTAAATTCTTGTAAAAGCAGTATCCCTAACGTATTAGCCTTGGTTTGGACTCCTTTTTTAGCTATAAATATTTTAGAGCTGCATGGTCTGAATACACTACTACCTTTAGTACCAAGTAAATAGGCTCATAATTTATCCAGAGCAAAAACAATAGAAGAAAGCTCTTTTTAGTAGTAGTATAATTAGACTGAGCAACATCTAAAGTCTTAGATGCATAGCATACAAAAAGGGTTCCTTACCTTCGGCGCTGAGCCAGTGTTGCTCCTACTGCATGGTTGAAAGCATCACACATGATTCAAATGGCTGGCTTCGCAGCCGGGTCCTCTTACAATTGGAGATTGAGTCAGGGTGGTTCTCAGCTTATCAAATGCCTGCATACCACCTCACTGAACTCGAACTTAATTTTCTTCTGCAGCAATCTGGATAAAGGTAATGCTACCTTACTGAAGTCCTTAATGAAATCTCCTGTAAAAACCTGCGTGGCAAGGAATGAACGGACTTCCCTCACGGAGGAGGGGGTAAGGTAAACTAGAAATAACATCCACCTTTGCTGGATTTACAGAAATGCCAATATTAGACACAACACATGTCCTAGTACAATTCCTTGTTTGACCAAAAGTGACAATTTTTCAAAATTTAATAGAAGTTTTGTAACTAACATATCTGTCTAACACTCTAGATTAACTATCCAAGCAAAGGCCTAAAATGAATCACCATTAATATATGCTAAAGAATCATCCATAAAAAGCTCCATACAATTCTCAATAAGATCAAAGAAGAGACTCATCATGCATCTTTGGAAAGTAGCAGGTGCATTGCATAAGCCAAAGGGCATTCTCTTATAAGCATAAGTCCCAAAAGGACATGTAAAAGTGGTCTTTTCCTGATCTTCAGGAGCTATATGAATTTGGAAGTAGCCTGTATAACCATCTAAGAAGCAGTAATGGGATTTACCTGATAGGCGATCAAGCATCTGATCAATGAATGGCAAGGGGTAATGATCCTTGCGAGTGGCTTGGTTGAGACGCCTATAGTCAATGCAAACCCTCCATGAATTCCGAACTCTAGTTGTCAAGAGCTCTCCGTGCTCATTTCTTATTGTTGTGACTCCAGACTTTTTGGGCACCACTTGTACTGGGCTGACCCATTCACTGTCTAAGATGGGGTAAATGATATCTGCTTCAAGTAGTCTGGTTATTTCTTTCTTGACAACTTCTAAGATGGTAGGATTCAATCTTCTTTGAGGCTGACGGACAGGCTTTGCTCCCTCTTCTAAGAATATTCTGTGTTCACAAACTTGAGGACTAATGCCTAATATATCCGCCAAGCTCAATCTAATTGCTTTCTTATGTTTCCTCAGCACACTGAGTAGTTGTTCTTCTTGTTTAGAAGTGAGTTTCTTTACAATGATGACTGGGAACTTCTGCTTGTCCTCAAGGTAAGCATACTTGAGGTGTGGAGGAAGGGGCTTTAATTCTAATTTCTGCTCATAGCTAGGCTCTGGATCATCCGGGACTAGTGATAATGGTAAAGTCTTCTCATTGTTTTTAGAAAGTGTCCCCACATTTGGACCTTGCTCCATATACTTTTCTTCTAATTCTTCCTGGTGAACTTCAGCTACAGTTTCATCAATAATGTCACACTGGAAGATAGAATGATCTTCCAGAGGGTGCTTCATAGCTTCATTTAAACTGAAACTCACTGTTCTGCAATCTATCTCAAAGGAGTAAGTTCCTGAGAATGCATCCATCTTGAATTTTGAAGTCTTTAGGAATGGTCTTCCAAGCAGGATTGATGATGGTCTTCCTGAGTCATTAGGGGGCATTTCCAGGATGTAGAAATCAATGGGAAATGTGAGCCCCTTAATGCTCACTAGTACATCTTCAGCAATTCCGACTACTGTAATAATGCTTTTATCTGCTAACACAAAACGAGCTGTCGACCTTTTTAAGGGGGGGAAGCCTCAAAGTATCATATATGGACAAAGGCATTATACTAACACATGCTCCTAAATCGCACATACAGTCAGAAAATATCACACCTCCAATGGTACAGTTAACCATACATGGACCTGGATCACTACATTTTTCAAGTATATTTCCCATTAAAGCAGATATAGAACTACCTAAAAGAATAGTTTCTAATTCATTAATCTTATCTTTATGTATGCACAAATCCTTTAGAAACTTTTTGTATTTAGGTATCTGTTGAATAACATCAAAAAGGTGAACAGTTACCTCGACCTTTATGAATATTTCTACCATTTTGGGATCGAGTTCCATCTGCTTTCTGGGGTTCATTGCAAGTTGTGGAAATGGGACAGGGAGGGCGTGATTTGCAGCTTCAGCATCCCTTGGTGCTTCATTCTGTGGTTGAGCTTCTTCTTCTTCAACTATGTCTTGTACGTCCTCTTCTTCTTCAGCTTCTTCCACTTCCACCATATCCTCTGCTGGCACATTTTCTAGTGGATTTGGCTCTTCATGGTTCCTTTCCTGTAATGTAGTTTTGGACCTTAGGGTGATGGCATTGATGCCACCCTTGGGATTAGGCAGTGGTTGAGAAGGAATTCCATTAGAGTTTGAAGGTTGATGTGTGGAATTAAGTAAGGAATCCATCCGGGAGACGAGAGCTTATAAAGTGGCAGTCAAGCCATTCAGACTAGAGTTAAGCTGCGCCTGCATGTCTTGTTGTCCTTGCGCAAGAGAACGGAGCATCTCGTCATTTGATGAGGAATTAGAATAAGCAGTCAGAGAAACTTGTTGTTGGTTTTGCTGGGGTCCTTGTGACTATCTTAGGTGAGGTGCTCTGTAAGGCTGGTTCTGATTCTACTGTCTGTTGTTATTATTGTTATTCCACCTTTGGTTTCTATTATTGTCTCTGATTCCTCTATTAAAGTTATCCCTCTAGCCATGGTTAGAATTATCTCTCCAACTTTGGTTGGGGTTGTCCTGCCATCCATGGCTATAGTTGCCACTTTGGTTGTAGTTGCCACCTTGTTGATTGTATCCTTGATTCGGGTGGTCATATAAGTTGTGAGTGGCTACCACAGTGTTATCTTCCTGGAGCTACGGAAATTCATCAGTATAATGACTATAATCAGCACAGATCCCACATACTCTTTGTGGAACTAACTGTTGGTTTTGTTGTGGTGAAGGTTGAGCTTGTTGTGCTTGTTGTTAATTCAATTGCATCTACTTCAGTAGGTTGGTCATTTCACATATACTCTGGGTGAGATCAGTAGTCTCTTTGCTAGTGGAAATCTCTGCAACAGCTTTGGAATGGTTGCGCCTCTGTCTGTGATTCCTAGTGGACTCAGCTAAGTCGCTGATCAGCTGCCATGGTTCATCCGCAGTTTTGTACTTTTTCAGAGAACCATTATTGGCACCTTCCAGTGTAGTCTTATCCTGGGGGTTCATGCCTTGAGTGAAGTAGCTGATCAATACTAGTTTACCAATAATGTGATGGCGACATGCGTCCAGGAGATTGTTGAAGCGCTCCTAATATTCATAGAGAGTCTCTAATTCACCGTGAACAATGCAGGAGATCTCTTTTCTCAGTCTATCTGTGACTTCAGCTGGGAAGTATTTTTCCAAAAATTTTCTCCTGAGTGTATCCCAGTTGGTAACGGTTGCTTCAGGTTGGGAGTAGTACCACTCCCTTGCCTTTCCCTCAAGAGAAAATGGGAAAGCAGTTAACAGAATGGAAGTTTCATCTGCACCATGACGCCTAACAGTAGAACAGGCTGTCTGGAAATCCCTAAGGTGCTTGATAGGCTCTTGAGCAGGTAAGCCATGAAACTTGGGCATTAAGTTAATCAATGCGGTTTTTAGTTCAAAACTTGGGCTCCTGGCTCCTGGAGAGTAATCCTTTTAGGTGCTGCCATGTTTTCTGCACGTAAATCAACTGGATCAGTAGTAAAGAAGCTTGTTTCGCTCTCAGATGGCAGTTCAGATTCACCCTCAGATGAGACTGGTGAATTGATCATAATCACTTCACCACCCTCGGAGGCTAACCGACGTCGAGTTCGTCTAATATGTGAAAGAGTTCTTTTAATTTCAAGATCAAATGGCACTAAACTCGGATCAGGCAATGAACGCGTCATTCAATGAGAAAAACAAATAGCTCATGGTAACAGAAGTAAAAATAAAATATGCAAATAAAAATAAAATATATACACTAATTAATAATTTAGCACACTATTGCAACTCCCCAGCAACGGCGCCAAAAATTGATGCGTGGCAGAAGTTAACCAATTTTGAGATTTCAATTAAGAGACAGCGTTGCACGTATAGCTCTTAACCGGCTAAGATCTGCCTCACTAATTTAAAAAGGGTTGTCACAAATTTTAGAAATAAAATACTGGGAGTATGAGTCCCAAGTCGTCTCCCAACGAGTTGCAGGAAAGAGTGCTAATTTATTAACTAGGGGTTTTCAGAAAAATTGAGTTTTGATAATGAGTAATTAAAATGATTAAAAATTAAAACAATAAAAATAAACTAAGAATAGTTATTGATACTCTGAATAAAAGGCCTTGACTGGGGGAATAATTAAGTGGAACTTCTATCCTTGTTGGGATCTTCTCATGTGTAATGTAAAAAGCTTATTGTTCTCACTCGATTTTCCCTTACTAAATAAGGAAAGGTATGGTGATTAAACTAACTCTTACCCTCAGATCCTAGTCCTCTCCCTTAGGGAGGTCTTGTAACATCCCGCATTTTTGAAAATCTAAATATAAATAAATTGAGATTTTATCTTATTAAGTTTAAACTTTGTAATTTTAGAAATTACTTTATTAGAAATAATTAAATAGATTCGGAGATAATTTCATTTAGACCAACTAAGCTTCTTAAGCAATTTTATTATAATTGAATATTTTGCATATTCTTAGTAGTTGAAAAATAAGAAAGAATTGTACAATTTAATTTAAGTAACTTTTATTTTGAAAAAGTTACGATTTATTTTATTAATTTGATATCTTATTTTATAAATCAATCAATTAAGAGTAATTAAATTAGTTTACTAATATTTTGAGTTAATTCAATTAATATTCTTGTGTAAATTTTTATAGTTGGTTATTTTATATATTTTGAAAATTATATAATTTAATTTAAATAATTTCTATTATGGATAAATTATGGTTTATTTTATTAGTTTGAGCTCCTAGAGATTAATTTATTAGGGATGATTAAATTGATTTTTTATAAATACTTTGAGTTTAAGTTAATAAATATTTTGTGTAATCTTATTACAATTGATCATTTTATATAATTTGGAATTAAGAAAAATAATAAAAAGTTATATTATTTAATTTGAATAATTAGTTTTGAGTTTAAATTATATTTTATAAAAATGTGATTAATATGCTTATTTTATAATTTAAATTAGAAATAATCAATCCAACTTAGCAATATGTTGATAAATAATATTCTTAAATATTTTTAATAGAGTATATTTGATTTTAAGATTACTCTACCCTTCAATTTTATCAAAATATCTATTCATATTTATCTTTATTCCTTTATAAAATGTTTTATTTCTAACCCAAAATCCCTAAATTAATTTAGAAACCCTAATTTCCCCAATTCACAAATCCTAACCCCTTTACCCCTTTCTCCCAAAACGCAGTCACACACACACACAGAGGAGAGGAGAGCGTCTGAGAGAGCTGAGAGGAAAAAAGGGGACTACACCACATCGTCGTCCAGCCGCCGTCCATCCCGCCATCACCGGCGTCTCACTGCTGTCGCTGTGGAGACTGAATGCCTTCGAGTTTCCTGCCGCCACCTTGGAGGCCGTCTATCATCAAGAGCGTCAGGAGAAAGAGAGAGGGACGAACTCGCGAGGGAGAGAGAGGAGGTTGCGCTGCGCAACCGTGGAGCCCGTCACACGTGTCACCACCGTCGGAAACAGAACCACGAAGAGGAGAGGAAGAACGACATTGGGAGGAAACTGTGAGCTGCAAGCCGCTGACCGAGAAGAAGCCTTGTCTTCGTCGCCGCATTGGAGTCATCGCTGCCAACGCCGCGAACCGCCGTCAGCGCTGCCGTTGAAGGAAGCTCGCCGTCATAGTTCAATCATCATTGAGCTTGAAGGAAAGCGCCACTGAAATACCCGACAACAGCTTCCCCTGCGTTCCCAATTCCATTCTTGAAACTGTAACACTCTTGCTCGTGCTCTGCTTCCCGATTTTATTTCTCTACTATATTTTCATTCTGAATACAATATAGTGTATGTTCTTGTTTTGTATTGTTATCGCCATCGTCAATCTAGATCCTAGTCATCCCTGTCGTTCATGCCCCTTTACTGCACCTGTTTCTCTACTGCTATTATTTGGAGTACCGGCGTTGATGCTATTATGAATCTGTTAGAGTTGCTATTGATGAGTCTGATGCTACTTTAATCTGGATTGATCTTTTCCTTGATCATTGTCTATTTACACATTTTATTATCACTGCCATGCTTGTTCTGAGTTGATTCTGGTATATGTCTTGTCTTGAAATCCCCAGGGCTGTAATTGTTCTTTATTCCCATCCAATTTTAATTCTCTGTTTCGCTGTAACTATCATTACTGTTGTGGAATTGTCGCCGTTGCGAGCATGATTAGAGATAGTGCCAGGTTCGGATTTGCATGGGAATTGCCACTGCTGTGAGTCAAAAGGAAAAGCCGCTCACAGCATTTAATCTTACGAGTTTCGACATCGAGGTATGGGGTTTAAAATAATTTTAATTTAGGAATGCCAACAAGGTTTACTGAATAACTACAAATAGTATTAATAGTTGTGAGTAATTAATTGATTATATGAATGTTGGATTGTGATTGCGATTGTGCTTGGTGGTGTGATTGAGTTGATTGTAATTATGTGCGGTAGATGATTGAATTATTGATTATTGGTTGTTGAAATGGTTGTTTGGTATATTGCTATGGTTGTGAAAGTGACTTGAGATTAGTAGAGGATTGTGGTTTTGACTGATTATGTATAAATGGTTGAGACTAAGATAATCATCTGATATATTTGATATTGGATTGAGAATTGTTGAAGAATTAGGGCCTAAAAGACTAAACCATTATTAAGAATCTGGTTTTCAAAATAGAATGGTTACTTTGAGGACGGCCTAGTAATTTGCTAGTGATCGAAATGGTGTGAGATTAAAATTTGAGTAAACTTTAACAAGTGTAGTTGTTAGGATTTAAATTTGAAGGTTTTGTATTAACTGAAGATTTAGTTATGATTTTTCAAAGTTAAGCCGTAAAATCTGATTTTCTGCATTATATTTAAGTGAAAACAGTAACTTTGAAAGATTGTAACTAATTCTGTGATGATCGAAATTGTGTTGAACCAAGTCCTGGTTAAACTTGAGAATAATTGGGACTGAATTGGAGAGTTTGAGAGCTTTTCATTAAATATAAAATTTATGGTGAATATTTGAGTAATGGTTGTGGGATCTGATTTTTACTGCAGAATTTTTGGAACAGTAGTAACTTGTTGGCTCTGCTGTGAAAGTTCCGAATTAAATTTTGAAGCGAAACCAATTTTAAATAAAACTTTAGTCCTATTATTTTAATTTCGTAAAATTTCAGAACGGTTGAACTTGCGGTTTAAAAGATACGAATTTTTGAAATACGATGCATTATGCAGTAAAGGCCAGATTCTGTTTTCTTAAATCAGTAAATTTGGGAGTTTATAACTTTTGAACCTGGTTGGATATCGAGGTGCAACCAATTGGAAGTGAAAATTAAGTATATTTAGCATATGTGACTTAAATTTCAGGGCTATCCATGTTTTAATGAGTAAGTTATGGGACTTGGAAGAAGATAAGTTCATTAAGTTTTAAAATAGAATTCTGCAGAAAATTAGTCAACTTCTAGGTTATATAACTTCTTCATTAAAAATGATATTGACCTGGGACCAATTGGAAAAGAAACCTGGATAAGTAGAGTTATACTATATTAATTTTTAAAGTCATTGGATTTAACTTGGATTTTATATTGGATTTTGAATATCACATGCTGCTGCTGTTTTTCTAGTTTTATGCACGGCAGAGCAGTCACGGTTTTTCCTTTATTCCTAAGGCTAGAAAAACCAGAAAATTATAATCTTTGATTTGTTAGAAAGCTTATTTCAAGATGAACACCTGGACATAAATTTTTCACAATTCCGAGTTTATTTGCTATATTAAAAACAGAAAAGAAGATAGAGTGTTGAGAATGTCTGAGTGAGAGTTATGAGTTCATAAAATTAAAGATGAACCTTAGCATCATAGGGCTGATTCAATGTTGGAATTTGTCTGATTCTGAATTGATTTAAATTTTGGAGAGGTTGAAAAGATTTTGGTAAATTGTTTGGTTGGGACCCGTAAGGATGGCTAAGTCCTATTTTTAAAGGAGATTATGTCCAAATTTTTATAAAAGTATAAGGACTTAATCAAAATCAATATTTAAGGCTTATTTAATGATAATAACTTCAATGATTCTTTTAAGAAAAGATTATTTGGTATACGAGATTGTTGGCAAGGGCGTGGGTCTTGTCCCGCTTGCGTACTTGCAATTATGAAAGAAAAAGGAAAGAGTAAAGTACTTATTGTATGATTATCTGTTGCTTGAGGCAACCCAAGAGATATTTGTTTATTTGTTTGTTACTTGAAGCAACCCAAGAGATGTTTGTTTGTTGCTTGAGGCAACCTAAGAGATATTATTTGCTTATTTGTTGCTTAAATGCAACCCAAGAGATAATATTTATTTATCTGTTGCTTAAAGCAACCCAAGAGCTTCTGTAGGGAAACTAGGATACCTACAACAATTTTCCGTTCCCAAGAGTATATTTCCTGCGAGTAGAAAGCAGAGGCTGTCTCAATAGAGCTGCTAATAATTATATGCGCATTTATTTGAACGAAAAATCGTATTCGGAATATCGTGAACTCGTGACCGGATAAATGTCGGGAATGTAGGTGCTAACCGACACATGAGCTCATGGCCTGCACTAGGACTAAACATTCATCATATTCATCTATGTGATATTGTTTGGGTGTGTATATTGTAATTGGTTTGCCTAAGTGAATAATTCTGTTTAATTGCTAATTGCTATACTTGATATAATTGCTCTTGATTGTGTTTGAACCTCATTACCTGTGTTTGTAACTGATTGTTTGGATTGTGGTGATTGGATGTTGATTGAGTTGTTTGGGCCTAAGGCCATGACTGATACGTTTGAGGTCTAGTAAAGTATGAAAAATCAAACTGGTTTAGCATAGACTTAATGATCCTATGCTTGGAACAGGTTGGTCATTCATACAGTCTAGGAAACTTTTAAGAGTTTTATAAAGAAAATATGGGTCTAGGATTTTAAATAATTAACCAATGCTTTTAAAGGAGGTTAATTTTCTTTTAGATGTCTCTGAATGAAATTAACTATTTGCGCTTTATTCTTTACTTTCACGGCATTCTCGACCTCTACTGAGAACATGTAGTTTGGTTCTCACCCCCAAATTTTCCACCCATTCAGTGACAAAAGTTTGAAGATGCAATATGAAGCTGCAAGTGATTAGTAGGCTTTCTTTATGGTTTTAATTGCTTTCATAGAGTCCCCTCGCTCTTGTCCTTTGAGGTTTTATTTTAATAGAGGGGTAGGTGTTGTATTTGGGTTTATATGACTTCTTATGTATAAGAATTACTATTAATAATACTTATATGATTTTTATTATTATTTGCAATGTTTATCCTTGATACATGTCATTAATGAATAAAAACAAAATTTTCTGGCATTTTCTTAAAATTGAAACGCGAAATCGATACAAAGGCTCAGTAATTAAGTACTTAATACTAGAAAAGGTCACGTAACGTTCTTTCTAGTAGAAATACCCTGACTTAAGCAAGGTATTTTGCTGGATGGGACGTTACAGGTCTAGTGTTAGCAGGTATGGAATTAGCTAACAACGTCCAGTTTAACCAAGCACTTGAGCATTCCAACTCAAGTATCGCCTCTTAATCAACCCCCATGTCAAGTAGAAATTCTACTCCATTGACATGAAATTAATAATCATAAAGATATGAGAAGACATAATTAATTAAAAAAAATAGAGAATTAAAATTAATTAAAATAAAAATAACTCTATATATTAATCAATTCAAAACGCAACATAATTATCTGAACAAAATCAATGAGTAACTAATTAAAAATAAGGGAATAAAGAAACAAACTAAAGTAATATCTTCAACGGAGGTAATGACTCTCAGCATCCAAAAATCCAAGCAAAAGCATAAACTATCAATGTAATGGAACTCTCAAAACTCATATCTAAAACTAAGAGTAATCCTAATGTGATGAATCTGAATGTCTGTGGATGCTTGCTGAGTTTCTGCATGTTCCCTAGGTTTAGTCTATATTTCTGGGCCGAAAATTGGGTCAAAAACCGGCCTGAAATCGCCCCAGCGTATTCTTTTATTTTTGCAGATCGCGCAGGTCACGCGTACGTATCGTCCACGCGTTCGCGTCATTCAGTGATTTTCCTTGTCATGCGTTTGCGTCGTCCACGCATTCGCGTCATTCGTGCAGACTTCAATCCATGCGTTTACGTCAGGCATGCGTTCGCGTCGCTGCGAATTCTCCATTTCGCGCATTCGCGTGGGCCATGTGCTCGCGTCATTGGTCGCTGGTCATCTCCTTAGTTTCTTGTGTTTCTTCCAATTTTGCAAGCTCCCTCTCCAATTTCCAAGCCATTCATGCCCTATGAAGCCTGAAACACTTAACACATGGATCACGACATCGAATGGGATAAAGGAAAATTAAAATACATAATTAAAGGTCTCTAGGAAGCAATTTTTCAACCATGGAGTGATTTTGGGAAGGAATTGTAAATACATGCTAATCGTATGAATAAGTGGGTAAAGATTTGATAAAACCACACAATTAAATACAATATAAATCATAAAATATTGGTTTATCACATAGTCACTAGCATCACACATTAATTGAAATGGTAAATCCCAGTCAGGAGGAGCTATGATGGGAGCAGATGTTAGGTTTGCTTTCAGAGTTTCAAAGGCAAGCAAACAGTCAGTATCAAAGATAAAAGGAATATCAGCAACCAATAGGTTGCTCAATGGTTCAGCAATTTTAGAAAGATCCTTTATAAATCTTCTATAAAATCCTGCATGACCCAAGAAACTCCGGACTGCCTTAACATTGGTTAGTGGTGGTAATTTTTCAATTACCTCCATCTTTGCTCTATCAACCTCAATTCCCTTGCTTGAAATTTGGTGTCCAAGAACAATACCTTCTGTAACCATAAAATGACATTCCTCCCAATTTAAAACAAGATTTGATTCTTGCCACCGTTTCAAGACCAGAGATAAATGCTTAAGGCAGGATTCAAAAAATTACCAAAACCAGAAAAGTCATCAATAAATACCTCAATAAATGTTTCAACCATATCAAAAAAAATGAAAGCATACACCTCTGAAAAGTTGCTGGGGCATTACAGAGTCCAAACGTTATTCTCCGATAAGCAAATATTTCAAAAGGACACGTGAATGCCGTCTTTTCTTGATCTTGAGGGTCCACTGCAATATGATTATATCCAGAATATCCATCTAAAAAATAATAAAAAGCATGACCAACTAACCTCTCAAGCATCTGATCAATGAAAGGCAAGAGGAAGTGATCCATCCTTATAGCAGTGTTGACTGTTGAGCCTTCTGTAATCTATGCACATTCGCCATCCTGTGACGTTCCTTGTGGAAATTAGCTCATTCTTTTCATTCTTGATAACTGTCATCCCTCCTTTCTTGGGAACTACCTGCGCAGGACTCACCCAAGGGCTGTCAGAAATAGGGTATATAATGACGGCTTCCTATAGTTTCAATACCTCCTTTTGGACCACTTCTTTCATGGTTAGATTTAGCCTCTTTTGTGGTTGCACAACCGGTTTAGCATCTCTTCAAGAAGGATCTTGTGCATACACTTGGTTGGACTAATCCCCTTTAAATCACCAATGGTCTACCCAAGAGCCGTTTTATGACTCTTGAGCACTCTAATCAGTGCCTCTTCCTCCTCAAGCTTCAAGGAAGAGCTAATATTCATTGGATATGAATTATTCTCACCTAGGATTTCTCCCTCTACTTTAGGCATGATTGGCAGGTCCTTCTGACATGGTGACTCATCAATATTAAGCAAATTATTCTTAGAGAGAGGATCTAGAACATCATCAAGTGCCTCAGCTTCTAGCAGCTCTTGAACAAGTGGTTTAACAACATCAACTCTCATACACCCCTCAGAATCATTAGGGTGTTTAATAGCTTCAAACACATTAATGACCATCTGTTCGTCATTGACCCTCAGGGTTAGTTCACCCTTTTGCACATCAATTAGAGCTATACCTATACCTAAAAAGGGTCTTCCAAGAATAATAGAAGACTTTTTATCCTCTTCCATATCCAATATGACAAAATTAGTAGGAAAAATAAATCGGCCCACTTTCATAAGTAAATCCTCAACAACCTCCACAGGAATCTTAATAGAAAGGTCAGCAAGTTGAAGAGAAATACGAGTGGGTTTTACCTCATCAATTTGGAGCTTTTTCATCACTGAAAGTGGCAATAGGTTGATGCTAGCTCTAAGATCACACAAAGCTATATGAATAGTGACATCTCCAATGGTGCAAGGAATTACAAAGCTTCCTGGGTCCTGCATCTTTTCAGGAAGTTTATGTTGAATAATGGCACTGCATTCCCCACCACTATCTCACTTTCCTTCCAATTCCTCTTGTTAGTCAACAACTCTTTCATGAACTTAGCATAGAGAGGCATTTGCTCAAGGGCCTCAGCAAAAGGGATGTTGATTTAAAGCTTCATGAAAACATCTAAAAATCTGGAAAATTGCTTGTCTTTGGAAGCCTTCGGGAGCCTCTAAGAGTAAGGCATTTTAGGCTTGTATTTAGGAGCCTTACGCAATGTCGGATGAGTGTCAAGAGAGGCTAGAAAAGGGTTAGTTGCATGCCTAGGAGGGGCGTGTTCTACCTCCTCTGTCTTCTCCTCCTGAACTTCTTTTTCAATTAACTCCTCATTTACCTTGGTCTTTAAACCAGCTACTTTACCGCTTCTTAGTTGAATAGCCTTGCAGTCTTCTCTTGGATTTACCACTGTGTCACTAGGAAGGGTATTAGGAGGCCACTCAGGTATTTTCTTGCTCAACTGGCCTACTTGCACATCCAAGTTTCTAAGTGAAGCTCTAGTCTCTTGCATAAAACTTGCAACTAGTGATTCCAGATCAGTGTTTTTCTGAGGTGGAGAAGTTACTTGCTGAGGTTGCTGTGGTTGAGATGACTGGAACTGGCGGTTATTAAAATTATTCTACTAAAAACTGCCCTGAGGATTATTAAAATTCTATTGCCTCTAAGGTTGCTCTCTCCACCCAAAATTTAGGTGATTTCTCTACCCCTGATTAAAGGTCTTGGAATATAGATCATTATTGGGGTTTCTAAGAGCATTCCCTATATAGTTGACCTGTTCAGGAGGAAATTGAGCATATTCATAATTCTCACCTTCAATGAAGCCACCATTCATGTCATATGAAGCCTCTTGAGGAGGATTCTAAGCACTAATAGCTAAAACCTGCATCCCACTCAAGTGTTGAGTAAGCATATTGATCTGTTGAGACATAACCTTGTTCTGATCAAGAATAGCATTGAAGGTTTCTACTTCCAAGACTCCTTTCTTCTGAGGAGCCTCAGAGTTCATAAGATTCTTATTAGAGGAGCAGAGATATTGGTTGCTAACAACCAACTCAATAAGCTCAGCAGTCTCTTCCGGCATCTTCTTCATATGCAATGAACCACCTGCAGAGTTATCTAAACACATTTTGGCCATTTCACAAAGGCCATCATAAAAGATCTCTATCTTGGTCTACTCAGAGAACATGTAAGGAGGGCATTTCTTGGTCATCAGCTTGTATCTCTCCGAGACTTCATAGAGGGTCTCACCATCTCTCTGCCTGAAGGTCTGAATATCCACCCTTTGCTTAGTCAGCTTCTGTGGTGGGAAGAATTTAGACAAAAATCCATTGACTACCTGATCCCAAGTGTCGAGGCTCTCCTTGGGCTGAGAATCAAGCCATTGCTTTCCTCTATCCCTCATAGCAAATAGAAGAGCATGAGCTTGTAAACCTCAGGATTCACTCTATTTATTTTCACAGTGTTAGAAATTTACAGGAAGTTAGAGATGAATTGGTTTGGATCTTCCTACGGGAGTCCATGATACTGACAATTTTGCTATACCAGAGTGACTAACTAAGGCATCAGCTCAAAGTTGTTTGTAGCTATAGGAGGCAACACAATACTGTTTCCATAGAAATTAGGATTGGGAGTAATGTCTGAGCCAAGCATCCTTCTAGGTTGTTCATTCTCATTCTGATTTACCACATTGGCATTGACAAAATTGTTGTGGTTAGGATCCATTGTGAGCTCCTCAGTTTCTTTTGCAAGAGTATCACTGAGATTTTCACCAGATTTATAGAGTCTAGCCTGTTGCAAATGCCGCCTCAAAGCCCGTTCAAGTTCAGGATCAAAATCTATAAGAGGTTTCTTGTTCCTGTTCCTGCTCATAAACAACAGAAAAAAAGAAAAGATGGAAAGCTCTACATCAGAGTGCAGAGAATTCCTAGTGAGGTAACATGTGTAAAAGAAATAAAATAGAACAACTAAATAATTAAAGAAAAAATTTCAAAAATTATAAATAAAATTAAATTGAAAATTTCGAAATTTATAAACAAAAATGGACAGGAAATTAAAAATAAAAATCATTAGGTAACACCAAACTTAATTTCAGAAATTAAGGAAAATTAATAGCAAGAAATTTCAAAAATTAAAAGGAAAAATTAAATAAAATTAAAGCTAAAACGCCTAATCTAAGCAATCAAACAACTAATAGTTATCAATCACAGTCAATCCCTGGCAACGGTGCTAAAAACTTGTACGGAATTTATAACCCACAAACTAACCGACAAGTGCACAGGGTCGTACCAAGTAGTACCTCAAGTGAATGAGGGTCGATCACACGAGGATTGATGGACTAAGCAACAATGATTGAATGATTTACATAGTTAGACAATCAGAAAAGAGTGTTTGGGTTTCAATTGTATTAAACAGTAAATTCAGAAAATCAGAAAGCAAGCAGTAAACAGGTTGTGAAATATATGAGTAAAACAGTTAAGGTTTCAGAGATATTTATCTTTCGGATTAACTTTTCTTACCAACTACTTTAATCATGCAAGATTTAACTCATGGCAAACTCTTTGTGACTAAACTCTAATTCCTTAGACCTTTTTAGTCTTCTCTAACCTTCATCAACTGCCAATTCCTTGGTCACTTGATTCCAATTAGAGGGTTAAGTCCAAAACTAGTTTATGTGCCATATAAACCCTAATTATCGAAATATAAGAGGATTATATGTCACATCTTCCATTAAGTCCAGATAATTAGTGATTTAGGAGAATCTTTTTTCAAGTTGTTGTTCAGGTAAATTGTGTTTCCAACGTTTACAAGAACTCAATCAGAATAAAGGTCATACTTCCGTTCCACCCAGATTCATAAGATGAAGAACGAAATAATTCTTGAATTTGAAATCAATACATGAATTAAAATAGAAAAGTAATAGTGTTAATCCATAGAATAAACAGAGCTCCTAACCTTAACAGTGGAGGTTTAGTTACTCATGGTTGAGAGAGAAAACAAGGATTCTGAAAACTGTAAATTACGGAATGAGGTCTGAGAGAAGAGAAGAGCCCGAAGGGCTGATTCTTTTCCTCTTTTATATCTAATCCTAATTAATGTAAAATATATTTTCTAAAACTAAATAATATCTTTTCTTATTTTAAAATAAAATAAGGTTTTAATCAAAATTAATTAAAACACTCGTGCAAGCCTTGATGAGACATGGGGGCCATTGCAAATCATTGAGCTGGCCCCTAACTTGGAAAATCCCAAGTTAGGCGCCACTATGGCAGCACGACTTGGAGGTTATCCTTTAATCCTAGCGCCTAACTTCAGGATTCTGAAGTTAGGTGATGCCTTGGCAGCACACAATTCACACACAAGTCCCTCTTCTGGCGACTAACTTGGGAAATGGCAAGTTAGTCTCCAGTATGGCCGAGCATGCTGGAGAAGCAGTGTATACTATTACACATAATTGGAAAGCTCTAAATGTTAGCTTTCCAATTCCATTGAAATCATGTCAATTAGATATCTGTAGCTCAAGTTATTCTTGTTGGAGTGCAAGGAGGTCAAGATTGACAACATCATTCACTTTCTTTTCTTCTTCTACAAAATTCTATCAAACTCATCCGAATACTATCTGAAATAAATAGAAATATGCTCACGCATCAGGGATTGGGTGGAGTGAGAGGTGGGTTGAGAGAATCAAGGGAAGTGATGGGTGATGGGATGGATGAATGTGGATCAAAAAGTGGGTGAGATAGGAGAGAGAATGGATAAGAATGAAAACACTTTATAATTGAATCAAATATATATTAAAATAGAAGAATAATAATCTTAATCCATAGAAATAAACAGAGCTCCTAAGCTTAACCAGGAGATTTAGTTGCTCATAACTTACAGAGAAAACAGGTTTCTGAAAAGTACGGAAGGAAGAAGATCCTAAAGTTATCTTTTCCTTTAATTACTAACCTAATAATAAATACTAGACCTAAAAGATATTATTTTCTAAATAAAAATTACAATAAGAAAATAAAATAAAACTAAGAAGTGCTAAATCCACTTGGAGGCCCAAAGAGGTGTGAAACGGGCTGCTGCTGGCATTTAACTTCAGGAATGGGTGTTAAACGCCAAGGGGGGAAGCGTGCGTCTCTAGTTTGTGCCCCCTGTTGGCCTTAAACGCCGGGTGGGCGTTTAGCACCCAGGGGGGTGTTGCCAGCATTTTTCTTTCTTGCTTCAAGCTTCTCCAAACTACTCCGAATTTTACCTAAAATCATAAAAATACAAGAAAAACTCAAAGTAGCATCCAAAGGTAATTTTTTCACTAAAATGATGTAAAAATAAATAAAATCAAACTAAAAACAACTAGAAAATGATAGTAAAAAGGGTATAAGATGCTCACGCATCAAATAAGTCCTTCAAACACCCAATAAGTCACAAAGTCCATTCCTAACATTATTAAAGATGTTAAACTACCAATTGAACTTAAGAAAACCAACTAAAAATGGAAATTCAACTTATTCATCAACTATATATAAAAAAATAAAATGAAAGAATGTTACCATGGTGGCGTATCTCCCGCCTAACACTTTTGTTTATTGTCCTTAAGTTGGACAATTGGGGATGCCATTGCTATGGTGGCTTGTACTTGAATTCTTGTACCGATCTTCTTGTTTATTCTCATAATTCCACTTGGGTATCATAACTTCTGAAGTTTGCTTTAGACACCAGGTCATCCTCCTAGATCCTTTCAATTGAGCACTATGCCAACCTTGGAAATCAAATTTTGAAGTTTCAACCTTAATGAGCCTAAATTTAAATTGCCAACCACTACACCTCCCTCTCTTGCTCTTCAATCCACAAAGAGCTCTAACTTGACCATCTGTCTCAAGAAGATCATATTCAAGTGGGATAATAAAACTTAAGGATAAGAGTTTTACCCACTCAAATGTTGTGTTGGATGGTGACCTAGGAAGAGAGACTTCCAACAACCTTGTAATTTTCACTCACTTGTGCTCCCCTTTGATTACATCTACCTCTTGACAAGCTTCTTCAATTTCCATTTATTTGCCAAATTCTTCCATATATTCCTTATTGATCAAAATATATCTTGGGGGTTGTGCACATTCCTCATTAACGCTAGTTTCACATCCAATAAAAGAAGCCTCAACAAAATCACTAATGTCACGTGTTAGTGTGGAATTGTCTTCAATTGTGAGATCTACCTCTTGTTCAATTTTCCCTAATTCTTCAACCACTTCTTCAAATTCCATGTATTCAACCTTCTCCACTTGTTGCAAACTACGCTTCAACTCTTCTTCTTTACCTTGACGCTCCAAGCTCTCTTCCACTTCACATTTTCCTATTGAAGTTAATTCTTGACATTTATTTATGGATGTTCTTGGATTGTGGCATGAATTTTATGAGTCAAAGTGGGCTCTAATTTTGGCCAAGGAAGCCACGAGAGCGTCAAGCCACCCTTGGGATTCTTGGAGAAAACTTGCTGAAGATTGAAAAGTTTCTTCCATGGAGGATTATGGTGTAAAAGATTGTTAATAATGTTGGAGGTAGCCATCATATATAGGAGGTGATGGTTCAGGAGGGTTGTGGGAGTAATGATGTTGGGGTGGTAGTAGCTCAACGGGTGCTCGTTCATAATGGTCACAAGGGTGTGCATAAGGAGGATATGGATTTGGATCATGTGGAGGTATTTGGAAGAAGTTGGATATGGTTTGAGGGTATTGTGGTTGAGAGAAATATTGAGAATGGTGGTCATATGAATATGGTGGTTGAGGTTTATAATCATAGAAATGGCCACCATAGTCATTAGGTTAGTAAGCACCATAGGCAAGATTGTAGTCATAGTGGTTGTAGAGGAGGAGATTGCCATGAAGATTGTCTATATGCATGTAGCTCTTCTCGCAAGTGATAATTCCTTCCTTGGTGAAAACCATAATTGAAATTGCCATTTCCTAAATATTTTCACAACCATACCCGAAACCATAAGGATGAGAATACATAAGAAAAAGAGAAAATCAAAACAATGAATATCAAAAAGCAAACGAAAAAAAAAACTAACTCCTAACTATTAGCAAAAACTAAGAAATAACCAAAAAGCAATCTATTCACTATATTCACATATTCACAATAGCCAATAATATAACACAATTTCAATTCTCCCGCAACGGCGCCAAAAACTTGATGAGAGCCAAATGTTGGTTTAGAATTTTCTCAAAAAGAATTACGTTGCAAGTGTAGGTCCAAACTAAAAAAAGACCCTAATCAAAATTTAAAAAGGTTTTCACAATAAAAATTAAAATAACCAAAAGTAGTATCCCAAGTTGTTCCCCCTAGGAATTGCAATCAAGTGCTCAATTATTGGCTATGAGGGAATCAGGGGTTTTGGTAGCACTAAACAAGAAATGTAAATAGCAAGAAATTAAAGATGCAAACAATAATTAAATATCAAAAATAATTAAACTAAGGCAATTAAAGAAATCAACTAAGAAAGATCTTAGCAAGCGTTGATGGTTAAGAATCGCTATCCTTGTTATTAACCACAACATGATCATTATAAAGAGCAAACCCACTTTGTTTTCCCCAACATTGAAGGAAAGTCAAATGGACTTAATTAATCCTAATCCATAAGTCCTAATCAACTTACTAATTGAATTAGCAAAAGATTAGTGTCAATGAAAAAAAGACTAATTAAGATCTCTAAATTATCAATCAATTTGGATATTAGTAACTCAAGGTTACTAGGGTTACCAACCCAAGCCAAGATTGTAAAAATCTACTCTAAAACAAAAAAGAGCATTTCATCAAACTCCTAGAATACAATAAAGGCAAACATCATAAAATGAAAGAATTAATAAAATACCATAACTAACCAAAGCAAGAAATTAATAATAGCAACTAAAGCAAACATCAAAGTACATGATATAATACCCTACCACATAGAGTTTTACGCTTAAGCCGTAAAATAGATGTGGTGTTGGTATGTACGACCTCTAAAATTATATATATATATATAATATATATATATATATAAATATATATATATATAATATATATATATATATATATATTATATATATATAAAATATAAGAAATTCGTAATAAGAGCCTTGAAGAAAAGTTTAACAAAACCGATAAAAAAAAAAAAAAAGAAAATCCAACACAAAACGTAAAACCGGGAAAACACCAAAAGGATAACCAAAAGTGAAAAGGAAAGTAGAATACCAAGAATACATAATATCAAGCTCCAGACTCAACCTACGAAGCTGAGGCCGGCCGAAGTATATATATATATATATATATATACAATACAAAAATATCCCAAACAGAAAGCTCATAATATTGTTTCTCCAAGTCACCTCTAGGAGGAGCAAATCCAAAATATACAAAAAAAATCTATATACATATAAACAAGGCATAAAACAAAATATAGTAATCTTTAAATATCCATCTACGCTTGCAGTTGAAACTACAGACTGATAAACCATATTTTATGAATGTATTTTTGTGCTCAATTTAAGTGATTTATTCAAGACTCCACTCACTTATTCATGTAAATTTGGTTTTACTTTCCCTTTCTTATTATGTGATATATGTGAAAAACATGTTTCCTAAGCTTTAAAAATATTAATTTTAATTACCCTTCATTTACCATTCGATGCCGTGATTTGTGTGTTAAGTATTTTCAAGATCTCCTAAGGCAGGAATGCTTAGAGGACAGAAAGGAAACATACAAAAATGGAAGAAAAAGTACGGAAATGGAGTTTTGAAGAAAAGGGTAGCGACGCGAATGCATGAACGTACGCGGCCGGTGCCTAGCGCCGAAAGGCAGCGGACGCGAACGCGTGACTGACGCGGACGGTGCCTTGAGCAGAACGCAATGAACGCGTACGCGTGACAAAACCTCCAGAACGCGAACCATGACAAGAAAAACTCCATTGACGCGACTGCATGATCCACGCGGACACGTGACAGACGCCACATGCAGAAACTACAGAAAACGCCCCCAGCAATTCTGAGCCCTTTTTGCCCAGATCCAATCTAGAAAACACAGATTAGAAGTTATAAAGTGGGGAATGCATCCATTCATTAACATGTCTTCCATTATTCACTTTCATAATTTAGATTAGTTTTTAGAGAGAGAGGCTTCTCTCCTCTCTCTTAGGTTAGGATTAGGATTCCTCTTAAAGGATTTAGGATTTCAACTTCCTCTCAGGTTCAATATTCTTTTACTTTATATGTCTCTTCTCTTTCAGATACTTTATGCTTTATTTGTTGCATTATTTATGTTTGCAATTGGCTACGAACCATCATGTTAGGATTTTCTTTATTTAATCTAAATTGAGGTATTTCAGATTTATGATTCTTATTTAGCTTTTATATTCTTGGCTTAATTGATTAATTGGGAGACTCTTGAGTTAATCAAACTCATCGTGATGATAATTTTATTTTTGCTAATGAAATTGAATTTCGATAACTCTAGTCCTTTCTTAGGAGTATGCTAGGACTTGAGGATTAAACTAATTAGTCCACTTGACTTTTCCTTTGCTTAGTAAAGGGTTAACAAGTGGGATTAAAACCAATCTCATCCACCATCGATAAGGATAACTAGGATAGGACTTCCAAATTTTCATACCTTGCCAAGATTTTTATTAGATATTAATTTATTAATTCCTGCAATTTATTTTCCTTGTTCAAACCTTTTGAAACCCAAAAACACTGTTTTTCATAACCAATAATAAATCATACTTCCCTGCAATTCCTTGAGAAGACGACCCGAGGTTTGAATACTTCAGTTTATAAATTTTATTGGGTTTGCTACTTGTGACAACCAAACATTTGTACGAAAAGATTTTCTGTTGGTTTAGGAGGTATACTTACAATGCGATTATATTTGTGAATTTCTTTACCGATAGGAAATCAGTTGGTCAAAATGGTGCTGTTGCTGGGGAGTTGCAAACGTGTGCCTTATTATTGGTTATTGTAAATATTTTTCTTTTGCTTGTTTATTTGTTTCTGTTTTCATTCTTAATTCTTATTAGCTAACATGAGTTCTCACCCCTCTCGCTTTGAGTTTGGTTCTAATATTGTTGAAGGGAATGAAAGCTATAGCAGGAACATGCATCAAGGTCAGAACAGCCAAAGATGGATGGAGCCACGAGGACTTGATCAACCCTTTAGGCAACAACACCCTCCACAGTATCACAGACGACGACCATTCTACAATGCATGCCAAGGCAATAGATACGGTGGATCCCTTTGTAGTTACCAACAAGTTCCACCCTGTGCTTATGAATCACCCTCTCAACATAGCTTTGAACCACCACACTCACAAGTTCCTTTTCACCATTCACCACCGTGTGACCCTTATCCACCACAATTCCAATCCAATTACTCCCAAGAACCACCACCGCAACATTCACCATCCCCATATCCTTATCAAGAAGAACCACCACTGTATTATGAGCCCTCTCCCCCAACCAATGAACCCTCATACCCACCCCAATTTCCAATGGATGACACCCTTCATGTTCTTCTTCAAGGGCAAGCGAAGATGCAAAGAGACGTAGTGGAACTCACTACTGCCTTAACCAAGGTAGTAAATAAATTAGCTTCTCAACATCTGAGCACTCAAAGTACTCCCATGGCTACATATGGAGAATCAAAAGAAGAGCGTAACATGAAGGAGACACTAGAAACTTCGGTGGACAATGAGGAGCATGGCTTTGTATTGGAACAAGCGGAGGAAGCCATAATAGTTGTAGAGGAAGAAGTGGTTGAAGATTTAGGAGATGCTGAACCTCCATGGGAATCGAGAACTGTAAAGGATTCCGCCGAGAAGTTTGAATTTGATGCCAAGGAGGATAGTGCACAACCTCCAAAGTATATAACTTGTGAAAAATTGGACGGAATAGACCAAGAAATTGATTCCATAGGTAGTGATGATCATGAATCAAGCTCTCCTAGTCACGAACTTACATCCGTAACTGAACTCCTTGGACCTGAAGAACCTTATCCAAGTGAATACGAAGATGATGTCAAGGTAGATTTCTCTCAACCTCCAACTTATGACTTGAGTGAGGAAGAAGACATAGAAGACTTTGATCAAGATGCAGTTGCAGTTGAAGAATTTTGCACGGAAGTGGATGAATTCACAGAAGAATACAAGGGAGTAGAGCTTACAGAATCACTGGAAACACCTATCCCAAGGCCATTACCACCTAATACAAGCTTCAAGTGGGTACAATCCTTAACCTTTATCTTTACTTTTCTACTTGAATATGGTTTGCTTGAAACAGATGGCCAGCTTAGAGCTCTCTGCGGCTTTAAGAGTAAGAGCAAAATGGCTCGTACTCAGAGCTGGTATGCAAGATTCAATAAGGTTCCACGCTTCAATTCGAAGTGCACAAATTGGTATCAAGTTCAATTGAATGGGTCTCAGAAGGCGTTTGGTCATCTTGGTGAAAATACAACTTCTAAACCGCCCGACTGGAAAAATACAATTCTAGACAAAGGCGGGTGCAAAAGCAAGGTTTGGGATCCTGGAATCTACTCTGACATTCAACACCCCGGGAGCCTGAGAATCTGTTTGAAGCTGCTCAAAGGCTTTACGTGCCTTGTTTGGGACCCCGGACGCTATTGGCATTCCAAACATTGGTGGAGATTTCTGGATGAATTTAAGCACAAGCCACCATAACAGGAAGCTCATCAAATGTCCAACTTAAGGACTTTAACTAAAAGTTCTAGGTGGGAGACAACCCACCATGGTATGATCTTTTCTTTTTCAATTTTATTT
>QBTX01001998.1:0-27423 GCA_003063285.2 Arachis monticola
TTCCTGGCAGGTGATTTACTTTGCTATATTGTGGAGCGAGTAAGTGAAGAAGAACATTGATGGGTTTTTGTTTGTTTCAACTAATTTGCTGACATTGGAGTTTATTCTCACTGAATCGATTTTGTTTATTTGTGGCTATTTGTTCTTGTAGATCGTTTGAGGGGACTTGCTCTACTCATGGTGCCATCAGAAATGATTTCACTGACTTGACATAAGCTTACATTGCATTGCTTTTCAATCTGCTCTCTTTACATTAGTTTCGGAACTTGCACGGAACCTGTTTGTGATAATGCTCTTTTGTATTCATTACTGAAATTCTTAATTGCTATTTATCATTTGATAATTAAGTTAAAAGCTGCACTGGCATTGATATTGATTTTATCATTTTGTCTTCTGAAGCCTCATGATTGATTTTTGGTTATTTTTGCTCCCCTCATACTTGGTATCCCAGGCCAGAAGGAAACATCGCAGGATTATCCTGCATGTTGGTTCCACAAATAGTGGTAACTCCATTTTTACAGTGTAGGATAATAGCCAAGAAAGAGGAAGATGAGAGCTTGTAATAGTCTCTCCTCCCTGGTAGGTCTGTCCTTTTCATGGGTGCATTATCTTCAAGGTCTAGTGACTTTTTAAGTTTGGCACTACCATCAGTGGCAGGTCTAGGGTCAATTGCAAATGGTGCACCGGAGATGATCAAGCATGCAAATCAATGGTGCCACATAATGGTAGCAGGTATTGGTTGCTGTCTTCACTTCAGTTTTATTGCTCAGAGTTATAATATGCTCTCTTCCTTAACATGTAGTTATTTGACTTGATTCTTGTTGTGTAGAACATTATGACGTATTTGACTTATCTCTAAAGGGACTAGTTGGGGAATGTTTTCATGAGCAAATAGATATTTGTTGAGCAAGGAATTGAGCTTGTTTTATTGCAGGTTTTCCTACTTTCCTAAAAAATTGAAATTATGCTGCACTCATTCCATCGCTTAATGACCTGGTCCACCTTTACCACCTGGACCCTGAGTCTGTGTTCTTATTCTATATACTTTGTCTTGTAAACTTAGGGCATGATTCATGATAACTACTGCTTGATTTTATCACGAAAACTGTTTATATCCCTTCACCTGAACATTTATTAATTTATTATTGAACTTGTTTATTTTTTATTGCTTGTTGTTTTCCTGGACATAGGTTGCTTTCTTGATATATCGCCCTGTGATGAGACTTCTCAAGTCTCAGAGGAGTCCTGATGTTTGCTGGCCATTGAATAGATAATCTTGGAAAGTATAACATCTTGATTCTTGCATGCATGAAAACAAAACGGGTCTTTCAAAATATCTTACCATTCTTATCTGTGACAATACTTTGGTTGATCATATATACTTAATGCCATCACATTTCTATGGACAATTGATTTTAATCTGTAGGGTAGTCAAGCTTATATACTGGACGACATTATCGACCATGTTAAATATTTGCAGCTTCAATAAAGGTACCTATTAACTCTGGATCATCTCATTTTCTCAGCCTCAATCATTCTCATACATAATATAACAGTTTTGTTTTAATATTATTATAATATATTCTAGCATTGCTATAATATTTATGTCAGATCATGACAATCAATAATCCTGCTAGTCACGATCTATCAACATGCATGTCGAACGATACTATACTGAAGACCAAACTCTAGAATCTCAAGGGCATCGTCACTCTGTTGCACATCACAAATCATCTCGTGATCTGTGTCATTGTGATTTCTGCTATGATTATCCTCATCCCCTTGAAAAAGTGAAGTATCTTTCAGTAATTTAGGATTAACGAATACATATAATTTCTGGCAGCGGCATACTTCATGATACCATCAGATACGCAAGATGAGGTCATATATCCTTTAGTGGATTGAACGCAACCATATAATTATCTTAGCAAAGCAATAACATCTGAGGTACCATATTTTGCTACATTAGTCGTGCTGTACTAATACAAGCAGGTATTTGTGGCTTCAATGTATAATCTATATCATTCATAGCTTCCTGAGATTTCTTGAGTAATATTTGTCTCAAACTTCAATCAGAAGATCGCATATTTAATCAACAGTGCAATTATGTGATCCTATTACTATACAGACACTATAAACTGTTGGAAGTTTAGACGTACCAGACTTAAAGCTAGGTGATAATTAATTCTTTATTTTTTTTTTTTTTTTTTTTTTATGAATTAAATCTATTCCATTATATTTCCTTAAACTTAAGAAATTTGTAATAATTAACAAGTCACAAATTTACATTTTCAGGAATTTTCATGCGGCATCTGTAGTGTTATTCGCAGATAATAATCTATAAGGACATACTATAGTACATTTGGTCGATAATCGCATATTCGTTCGGATTCACCTATAACCGATCTAGTTGATATTGAAAGCATATGACATAATATCTCAATGGTATAAGGGACTTCACGAGTTCGAGCAGCGACCCACGATTAACTAAGCTCACTCGCTTTTCGATTCCCTTCCTTTCTAATTGCGAATTATGGAAATTATACCTGATCCCGTTTTAACTTCCACCTTCTTAGTGCTCCATTGAAAGAATAAGGCTTACTAATCACTTTTTGGAATGCCGAAGGGTGTCAGCTTTCCACCTATCCACTACTATAAAGCTTTAATTCTATGCTTTTATCTTGTAAAACCCGACATAGGATGTGCCACAGAGTTGGATCTTTAAGTTGCTTTCCTATTTTATACATTACCCTTGCTTGTTACTAGGTGTCTACTTAGTGAATTTCTCAACAAACTATAACAAAAATCAACCAATAAATAAATAAAAAAATTTTGATTTATTTATGAATATTTAGTTTTGTAATTTTATTTTTTTTTTTTTTTTAATAATAATTTGTATAATATAAATTAGTAAAGTGTGAATTTATTTATTCTATATAACGCTCTGTGCTTACATCAGTCTTGGTTATTCATGTTCTATTATCTGTGGGTAGTTTTCAAATCATTTTTGACAACTAATCTTGTATAGTCTAGGACATATATACTAATGACTAGCTCGATTTCTATTGGGAAAGAAAGGGAATTGGTCTCTTCTTGCTATAACGAGGGATTTTCACCACTAACCAACCTCAAGGAAGAATGCAATACCTGAACTTGAAAGTTCTGCTTTTTTCATTATCTATTTATACTTTTACTCTTAAAAAAAAAAAAAAAAAAATAATTCTTATTTTTTTTTTTTTTTTTTTTTTTTCTTTGATATTTTCTTTTTGTTAGTTTTTTTTTTTTTTTTTTTTTTTTTTTTCTTAGAATCTCACTTTAGATATAGACTAGTTTAATGAGTAGCATATTTATACAAATCTATGCATTGATACATTTTCTTAATCACTTTGTAGTTATATCGCTTTGGGATTACAGTTCTGGATGACGTAATAAGAATGTATGATATAAAATGGATAAACGTATATATGATCTATCGTTAATGCATAATATAAGGTCCATTATAACGTAAAATAAGCATTCTAGATTGAGAGCTAACTATAAGTTGTATGCATTATAGATCATAATTTATAAATTAAGAAAAATTATGAAAGTAAGATATATTCAGTAAGTCTTACTTAATCAATCTGTTATTTAACGTGGCTTCATCTTTTTTTATAATGCATAGCTAGACAAAATGTTACAAGACGCAGAGCAATGCCGAAATTACTTTAATTGTTTGATCTTTTTTTGAACAAATTTCAATCATCATAAATAGCCTAACTTGGTCTCTCATACGGATCTTCATTCATGATAAATAATGATTGTAAATCAACCTCCCTCTTTCTGTCATTATCCATTATTCCTCTTCTTCCTCTGTCCCTCTCCTTCCTTCCTTCATTTTTTTTTTTTTTTTTTTTTGTTGGTTACATGTTATTTGGCTTTGGGTGGTTTGGATTAGATCAATAATAAGTGAAAATTTTCAAACCCTAATCCTCCCACTTCTCTCTCTACTCCCCATACGCTTCAACAAATATCGTATCAGTTCGTTCTGCCTTTACTCTACTGCGGGGTATCATCTCCTACTGTACTATTACTCCCTCACTATCCGTTATCAGATCATAGGTAATGAACCGTTCCATATCTCACAACGCTCTACCCCTTTTGAGCAGCCAGTCGCAAACCAACAAACTGTGTGATCTCTCTTTCACCGCGTCGATGAATGAATGCCCGAAGAGGTTTCAACTGTCCTTTTCCCTGAGATACATGCCTTATATAGTGGTACGCATACATCACTCATTTTCTTCAATTCGTCTTAGTTCACCCCAATTTTCGTTATCATACTTTCACATGATACTTCTCATTATACTGTCGTATAAACCCTTACCCACCAATCACGGTTAATGTTATTTACCCACCCTCAGTATTGCTATGGGTTACTATATACTAGTGCTGCGATCGCCATAGCTTAGCCACGTGAAGTATAGCGTCCCTGCAACGTAGCGGTTATAGAGTTATCATCCAGTATTAACAATCCCATGGCATCTCGAAGTAGTGAGGAATTATCGATCAATTTAGGTGTCCAATCAGGTAGATAGTCTATCTTAAAATTAAGATCATATTGCTTTACAAGTAAGCATTTACTGCGATTATTATGTGTTTCTTTCCACTTAGTAATGGATAATGTCATAAATCCACAATTCATACGTTTATTCTTTCCTAGCGTTAGCGTACGGAGATTGAAGAATATCAATTATTGCTGTGCAGATTCCGAACTGAGTAAATATAAGGTTTATGTGATAGAAAATGAAATACCGCCAGAATTCCTAAACATCTTTATTGTTGAATATCAGGGGCCAACCCAAGTCAAGAGGGTTAAAGAGACGAATTCACATATGCCAGGGAATTTGTTGAAGCATTGAGCCTTGAAGCACTTCCAGATATGGTGTGCCCCCCATGGAATTGTGAAGTTCGTCATCAAATCATGCTTCTGCTTTTGTGGATTGTGTGGTGGCTAGGAAGAATGCTTCTTCAAGAAGGAACCTTGATGTTGTTGAGAGAGCAACACATAGGGAAGAGGTATTCTATCTTCTTCCATATCTATTGCAGCTTGCTTCTCTACTTTCATTCTTACTGGTAGTCTTCTTTTTTAGTTTTAAAGCTGATAGGTATCATTAATATTGTTGGTTATTTCTACTATCGTCATCAGACATTTTGTGCTAGTTTACTGTTCCACATCCATTAATGAATTGTTTGTGGATTAAATTTGCATAAAGTAATGATCAACTCTGTCTCTTCCCCATCCAACGCTAATCTCGACGCTGAAATCGACAAGTCTTTGAATTGTCTTAAATTTCGATCACAAAAGTACTTGTGATCTACTAATAAGTATACCAGTGCAACTACTGCATAATGCTTCTCGATTATTAATATTGTGGATATCATGTTCTTTGCTTTAATTAGATTGGTATCTCGGTTACTATCGCATATCTGTGCATTACTCTATGGTATCCATCTCAGTATCTGCTGTTAATGCATCTATCTGGCGCAGCGTCGACATATTCGGATCTGATTATGAGAAGATGAATTATTATTATCACTTGCGAAGCTTTTTTGACCTAAATGCAATATTTTGTGTGATTCATGTGATTCATGTGGTACTAGAGTGTAACTTTATTATATAATTATTGATTGACAGAGTTGTTGAATATCCACCGGGGAAGAATATATGAAATAGCATCTGTTTAGTTGATTCGAATGCAAATGTTAATGCCAGTGCTGCCATGTCTTCCAATCAATCATCTTCTGGGTCTGCTAGTGTTAAGGAGAATGCAAGCGAGGTGGTGATTGTGGATGATGATAAGGAGGAAGGAGAGTTGGAGGAGGGTGAGATTGATGATGATGGCGCTGACCCTGAAGCATCAGTAACAGAGAGGGTTCAGAGTGTTGCTGAATGTGGTGTAGTTGCTTCAGATACTGATTCCACATCTCATAAGCTCAGTGTTAGGGAGGTTCTGGAGGGTGTTACAGTTGCTAATGTGGAGGAGTAAGTGAAGAAATATTGATGGGTTTTTGTTTGTTTCAACTAATTTGCTGACATTGGAGTTTATTCTCACTGAATCGATTTTGTTTTATTTGTGGCTATTTGTTCTTGTAGATCGTTTGAGGGGACTTGCTCTACTCATGGTGCCATCAGAAATGATTTCACTGACTTGACATAAGCTTACATTGCATTGCTTTTCAATCTMCTCTCTTTACATTAGTTTCGGAACTTTGCACGGAACCTGTTTGTGATAATGCTCTTTTGTATTCATTACTGAAATTCTTAATTGCTATTTATCATTTGATAATTAAGTTAAAAGCTGCGCTGGCATTGATATTGATTTTATCATTTTATGSTTCTGAAGCCTCATGATTGATTTTTGGTTATTTTAGCTCCCCTCATACTTGGTATCCACAGGCCAGAAGGAAACATCGCAGGATTATCCTGCATGTTGGTCCCACAAATAGTGGTAAAACGCATCAGGCTTTGAAGCAACTTGAGTCGAGTGATTCTGGTAACTCCATTTTTACAGTGTAGGATAATAGCCAAGAAAGAGGYAGGATGAGAGCTTTGTAATAGTCTCTCCTCCCTAGTAGGTCTGTCCTTTTCATGGGTGGCATTATCTTCAAGGTCTAGTGACTCTTTGAAGTTTGGCACTACCATCAGTGGCAGGTCTAGTGTCAATTGCAAATGGTTGCACCGGAGATGATCAAGCATGCAAATCAATGGTGCCACATAATGGTAGCAGGTATTGGTTGCTGTCTTCACTTCAGTTTTATTGCTCAGAGTTATAATATGCTCTCTTCCTTAACATGTAGTTATTCGACTTGATTCTTGTAGTGTAGAACATTATGACGTATTTGACTTATTCTCCAAAGGGACTAGATGGGGAATGTTTTCATGAGCAAATGATATTTGTTGAGCAAGGAATTGAGCTTGTTTTATTGCAGGTTTTCATACTTTCCTAAAAAATTGAAATTATGCTGCACTCATTCCATCGCTTAATGACATGGTCCACCTTTACCACCTGGACCCTGAGGTCTGTGTTCTTATTCTATATACTTTTGTCTTGTAAACTTAGGGCATGATTTCATGATAACTACTGCTTGATTTTATCACGAAAACTGTTTATATCCCTTCACCTGCAACATTTATTAATTTATTATGCTTGAACTTGTTTATTTTTTATTGCTTGTTGTTTTCCTGGACATAGGTTGCTTTCTTGATATATCGCCCTGTGATGAGACTTCTCAGGTCTCAGAGGAGTCCTGATGTTTGCTGGCCATTGAATAGATAATCTTGGAAAGTATAACATCTTGATTCTTGCGTGCATGAAAACAAAACGGGTTTTTCAAAATATCTTACCATTCTTATCTGTGAGCAATACTTTGGTTGATCATATATACTTAATGCCATCACATTTCTATGGACAATTGATTTTTAATCTGTAGGGTAGTCAAGCTTATATACTGGACGACATTATCGACCATGTTAAATATTTGCAGCTTCAATTAAAGGTACCTATTAACTCTGGATCYTCTCAATTTTCTCAGCCTCAATCATTCTCATACATATATAACAGTTTTGRTTATAATTATTATTGTACTATCATATCAAATGCATTAACATGATGTCAGAATYAACAAACTAGAAGTTTGGCTGCATGTGAACACAAAATGAGGTTCAGTGATTTCTTTCCCCTTGAAAGAGTCCTTCATTTAGGAAAAATAATAAATTGGGGCCATACCATCAGACCAAAGTGGAGAACATTAAATTAAKGCAAAGGACCATTTTGCAGTGTTTACTAACAGCAGGTTTGGTCAAGTATATAGACTTAACTTGATTTGTCAACTTGAAAATTAAAACATAGCATATGTTCCTTACAGGAACTAAGTGGAAGTAGACTACAAGCTGAATCAACTGCTATACCACTGGTTTTCCATGAGGTATATGTCTTGTTCTTAACCTTAGAAGATAATAATGTACACAAAATCATTATGAATTCATGTGCTAGTATGGAGAATATATAATATAAGGCAAATAATGGAGATGCATGTTTTGAAGCAAGCAAGGTAAAGGAATCGTCCCCCACACTAGTCATGCTCTGATCTTCTTTAATGGAATGAATTCCGATCCCTTTTATTTCCCTCTTGCTCCATTGAAAAGGACTATCATTGAAGGGGCTCCACCTCCACACTTAGCTTTAATTTGTTTCTTGAAAAATAGGAGCATAGGGTGTTGTTGCTTTCTTATAATTACCACTTGCGGAATGTAAGTGATTTTATTTATATTTATTTATTTATTTATGATGCAAAAAATCTTGATCCTATTTGGCATGTTCTTGATTTTTCTTTTTGTTGTTGTTAGGCTTGGTTTTCTTGTTACTGATAGAGACTTGTAGTAGTATTAAAATACTTAATCATTTCTAATATTTTGAAATTTTGGGATTCTGGTCTATAAGAATGTAGATGAATATAATTATGTTGTATAAAGTCATAAACTAAAAGGATCTTATAGATGCCAATTAAGTTGTATCATAATCAGTAATAGAAAATTTGAAATGTAGAAAACAGAATACTAATGTTTTTATGCTCATTTTTTATATGGAAAGGAAGCAAAATCTGCAAACTAATGTTTATTTTGTTTGAAATCAATCATCATAAAACTGTCTTCACTCTTCAAAAATTGCAACAACCTCTTTCGTCATTTCCATACCATAGGGAAGAGGTATTCTTCTTTCTCCATCATCATCTTCTACTTCAATTCTTACTGTTTTCTTTTTTTTATTTAATTGATTCATTTATGTTGTTTTCTCTTCAGACATTGCATTTTCATGTTCATATAATTGTTGTGAATTGAGGCCTCTTCTCTTCCTCAACTCGATGACAGTTCTTGATTACTTAATTGATCAAAGACTTGTATAAAGTATCCAGTCACTGCATTGAATATGAATCACTTGCTTTTAGACTTGTTCTGGTTTATTGCATTGTGTGCATTACATGTTCCAAATCTGCTATTGCTATTTAGCAGCGTCCATGATCTTTAAAAAGAACTAACCCTGAGAAATCTATGGAAGAGTTCCAAATTGTTGCAGGCAGATACTTGAAATTTAATCAAAAGTAACTGCAGTGGTAACAATTCCTTTTTGGTTCTTTTTTCTAATAACTGCAGTGTAGATCGGATATAGTAAGGTACACATCCTCTGCTCAGAAAGTGGGAAGCAGCGAATAATTTTGATGGACCAAGAATCTCAAGAAGCAAGTATATTTCCATCATCACTAAGAAGTTCAAGAAAGAATGAAGCTATCCATAAATTAGGATATTGAATCTTGATGAGTCCACTAGTAGTTATTTGTCATCTAATGTATTTAGATTGTATTATTGTATGGAAATAATTGCTTCTTATTATAAAGAAAGCGTTTTGTACTCACTGGTGTGTTTTTCTATTTATACCATCAATAAAAATTTGTATTTATTAAATTTCTATTTATTTTGTATGAAACAGGTTTATTTTTGTAATAGAAAAATAAAAAAATATTTTACCTTACCGATGGATTTACAGACGGATTTTCTGTCTGTAATCAGAGTGTAAGATGGTTTTCCAAGATTCAAATTACAGATGGAAAATTCGTCGGAAAATCCGTCTGTAATTACAGACAGAAAATCCATCGGAAAATCCTTCTGTAATTACAGACGGAAAATCCGTCGAAAAATCCGTCGGAAAGTTCGTCGCCTTTGGGAGATGGATAGAAAATTTACAGAGGGAAAATCCGTCGGTAACTTGTAAAAATCCATCTGTAATTTTTCGACGGAAAAAAAATCCGTCGGTAAATAATTTCCGACGGGGCTTTTACAGAGGGACAAAATCCGTCGGTAATTTCGTCGGTAACCAAAAATCCGTCTGTAATAAAGATTAAATCCGTCTATAAATCTGTCTGTATTAATCCATTTTCTAGTTGTGGCGGGTTAAGCGGGCTTTTGCTATTTGGCGGTCCCGATTTTCCAGCCCAGCCCGCCTTTTTTGGCGGGTTATGCGGGCCGGCCCGGCGGGTTTAGGCCCGTTTGCCACCCCTACTTGCGAGTGACGCCGCGGTTGAGGATGGATATGGTTTGAAGGAGGTGGTTGAGGAGGGAAGAGGAGAAGGATTTATCGGTGACGAAGTCGATGATGGACTTCGTGTTGAAGCAGTTGTCTTGGATGCGCTTGTTGAGGACGTCGCGCGGAGAGTATGGAAGTCGCCGGCACTTCTAGCAGCATTGATGAGAGAGAGATCTGTGTGTGTGATTGTTAGAGGTGGGTAAGTTATTGTGAGAGAGAAGAGGAATGTTTTTATAAGTTTTAATTAGATTTACATAAAATTTAAAAAATTTAAAATTAATTATTAATATAAATTAATGTGGCTTTGTTTAGTTTTTGGCTGATATCCTCTTGGTTCCATATACTTTTCCAATAAAAAATTGTTGCTGTCGTTATTCCTCCAATTGAACCTTCCAACAAGGTGGTGTTGTTTTCTTAAGCCCTTCATCGAGTTGATTTATTGATTTTTCATTTGTATGTATCGTAAACGTAGTAAATATTTTATAGATATTAATATAAATTATATATTATGTCGTATTTCATGGTTGGTATTTTTGGTTTTTTTATTGCATTGACAATTATTGGACGTTAACTTTCTTATCCAAAAACTAAGTGTTACAACACTTTTTGAAGGTGAGATATGGTTAATAATGTTAACTTTAAATAAATAGTAATTAAATTAACAAGATAAGGAATGGACTGCGAATTTATTAAAAGCCACAAATTTATAGGCACCGAAATGTCAATTTTAAACGGTTAAACAGAAAAGAGGTGTCACAAGTTAAATGGCTAATAAGGCTATATGAAGTAAGGTATTACGTAATCTGCAAGAATTATTCATTAATTGAAGAAATAAAGCGAATTCATTTTTAATTAATTAACATTAATTTTTTAATATAAAATTTTTTTAACACTATTTTTTAGAATATTTAGAAGTTAGAGGTAGAATTTAAAATTTATATTTTTAATATTTAAGATTTGTAATCTAAAATTAAAAAATGTTAATATTGTTGGAAAAAAAAAACTCTTATTAATTAAACCGCCAAAAAATCACCAACAAATCCAACGTTAGACTAGATCAAATGTGCAAATATAGAATGAAAACTACTAATATCTTCCAGTAATAATCTAATTGAAGTTAAAAGGGAAGGCTGCTTTAAAAGATTTTAATTACAATTAATTAGTTATTTTTCATCGCCAGTCTCTAAAAATATGTTTCTGGCCAAAGTTATCTATGCATAAACGAAAGTGTCTAAAAAGAGGAGTTTAATTTCTCTTCCCTTCACGTTAGCAACAAATTTGTTACCCCATCCGCCACTAAATTCAGTCACAAATTATTGATGAATGAAAATTTTTTCGTCAAAAACTATATATCAGCAATGCTGTTTTTATTGATGGATAATATATATCAATTATTAATGTGTCCCTAACATTTATATCCATCACTAAATTATGCAATCTGTTAAAATAAAATATGAGGAATGCAAAAGATTTTAAAAGTGAGTACATTGACTCTACTAATAAAGCTACGCGGTCAAACAGTTTTATTGAATAAGTCCCAACTAAGTTAAATACGAGCATTTTTTCTAAACGTATAGTTATTAAGGATAAGTATTGTTTTGGTCTCTCACGTTGAGCGTTGAAATTGAACACGTCTTCATCATAATTTTGGATTTAAAATCATCCTTAATATTTTTTTCGTATTAAAATCGTCATTTTTAATATTTTTTTTTACTTTATTATTAAATTACCCTTATTAATAAAAATATTATAAAATTAAAAAAAAAGAAAAAAACAACGGGGGACGAGTGGGAAAGGAAAAAAGGGGATGGGCAAGGGATCAGGGAGAAGAGGGGGGGGACGGCGCGCGTGAAGGGAAGGGGAAGGATCGGAAGTGATTGGGGGAAGGGAGAGGGGGAGAGGAGGGAGGGAAATAGGGAGGAGGGGGACGGCGACGGCGAAGAGGGAAAGAGGAACGGGACTCGGTGGGGGGAAGGGAAAGGAGGGGGACGGCGGCGGCGAAGGGGGAAGGGGAAGAGGACGCGGGGTGGGGGAGGGAGAGGGGGAGGAGGAGGGGGAGGGGAGGGGGGAAGGGAGGCGCAGGAAGGGAAAGGACGCGTGGTGGGGGGTGGTAAGGCCGCGCCCACTGCACCGCGAGCCACGTGCCAGGCCGCTGAGAGTTGGCCGCCTGTTTTCTTGCCTCTGTCTTCTTGCTTTAATGTTTATTGCTTTCTACTTTCTGCTGCTTTCGCTGCTTCTGCTGCTTGGTGGTTTGGTGTTGGTGGAGTGGGTGGTGGTGGTGGTGGTGTGTGTTGGTGTTGGTGGACGTGGTGGTGGTTAGTGTTAGGGTTGGTGATTGGTGTTTGATGGTCTTCAGTGGCAAGAGAAGGGGGGGTTGAATTTAGCCCCATTTTTTCGCTTAAACTAACACTTGCTGACTTGGAAAGAAACTTTCTATTTTTAGCTCGTCCCTACCACGAGACATTTTATTTTATCTCGTCACTTGACACGAGACATTTTTTATTTTTCATCCTGAACAGATAAACACAGAATTGGAAGTAGAAGAGAGAGAGAATTTTTTGCACCATATATTTCTGGTTCAGCTGCTAAGTGCAGTGCACCTACATCCAGTCTCCATCACATACAAGATGAGGAATTTCACGCTATATATATCCAGATTAACAACTTGTAAAGTGCTAACCCAACTTCACAGGGATTCCCACAGAATCATGAAATACAACACAGATGTACAAAGGAACTCTAAGACGATCTATGGCTTTTTCTTTCTATTTTTGCACTCTCTGCCTTTTCCGCTCTATGCTTTTCATACAAACCTCACTGTTGCTTTTTCCATGAGACTCAAGACATGAAAAACAATTAAACAGAAAAATACTAAACAGAATACTTTGAAGGAAGAGAACAACTGGTAGCTCAGGTAGCTCTGAGAACCTTGTACCTTGCTTCACACTTTCTCCTTGCTTCAACCGTGCTGTTCTCTCTTTTTATAAAAGAGGGACCTCACACACTTGAAGCCAAAACCCAAGCTTAGACTTCTTTCCTTCAAACATACCGTTCGGCCACAGAGAAGAAGAGGTAACTAATGCAAAACCAACATGCATTACCTCTAGTCCTTCCTGGTCATACTCTTCATCAATCCGAGCGCTCCATCCTTGCTTCTCTCAAGAGGATTCTCCCTTGATGCTCTTGATGAATGACTTCATCTTCTTCATCTCCTTCTACATCCTATCACTAGCCACTCTAGCTACTCTCCTGTGGTGTTTGACAGAAATAAGACAAGCATCCTCCAAGATCTTCCTTGTTGGTCAAATCTTCATCTTTCTTTTTGAGTATGAAGATCCGAGATGTACTCACCAAATCTTACCATTTTGGGTGATAATCTCAGCCACAGCATACTTTTCTTTTCTTTTCCGTGCATAAGTCGATGGTCTTTAGGCTATGCTTTTCGCCTTCTTCCGGTTTTCGATGTAGTCTTCCATGGCTTCCTGGTTAAATACGAAGAAAGAAGAAAAGAGATGAGAGAGAAGAGAGAAAATATTCAATGGATTTGAACAATAATCAAATGAACAAAGAGAGAAGAATAGAAATATTCAAGTTTTTCACTTCCCTTCTTGTTGAGTAGCTGTGTAGTCATAATAGCCATCGAATCAATCTTCTCTTTCTTTCTTATGTTTACCTAGCATTAAATTAATTTGAAATCCACTTTTTTAAAATAAAAAGTGAATCCGTTGGAAGCATTTAGACATTTCATTTGCTTCATGGATTCGAATAAGGCATGGAAACATTCATCAACATTGGGCTTGGTAGCTATAGATTTCATTTTGGCCCAATATCATTTTCCTTTCGGACCATAGCATGCATAAAACACATTGGGCTATTTGAATTTTGGTCCATTAAAAGCATATGCTTTCCTGGTAAGTTTGGTTTCGGATCAAACACAGGAAGCTTTCATCAAAAATAAATATGGGCTCAGTTGTGATAACATTTTATTTTTCCGGCCCAATTATAAAACCTGCATCACAAAATTATTAATTAACATATGATTAATGAAGATTGAATTAATAATTTTGCAATTAAATATTTTAATAATGTTTGTTTATCACAAATATTAATTTGGAGTTTTCCAAACTCATCAATGTTGGTGTTGGTGTTAGTGTTGGTGGTGGTGCTGGTGGTGGTGGTTGTGGTGGTGGTGTTGGTGTTAGTGGTGGTGGTGGTGGAGGAGGCAATTCTGTTGGTAGTGGTGAGGGTATTTTTGTCCAAAAAAAATTAAAAGGACGATTTTAATACGAAAAAAATATTAAGAATGATTTTAAATCTAAAATTACGATGGGAACGGATTTGATTCCGACCCTTAATGAGGGATCAAAACAATACTTATCCCTAATTATTATCATTGTCATTTTTTCTTTTTTTTAACATCATTGTTATCGTCATTATTTTTTTCTTCTCTTTTTCAACGTTGTCATTGTTCTTCTTTTTTTTTCTTCTCCTCGTCCTTCTTCATTATCATCATTACTACCGTTGTCTTCTTTATCTTTTTCTTTTTTTTTATGTTCAGAGAACTGGAGCATAGAAATTTCGATTTACATTGTAGAAATTTTGATGCATTATACAAAAATTTTAATTTACAACATAAATTTTTAAAAAATCACATGTTTAGAATATTGACACTCAATTAACACTATAAAATTTCTATTTATTTATGGAAATTTTCTGTGCCAACATATTTTGCTTATAACAAAAAAATAGTTGTACCAATATAATAGTTGATGAAAACCAGAGAGAACTTCATATGTAAAATAGTTGAACCATATTTTGCTAACAAATGTTGCTTATCATCAAAAAAATAGTTCAACCACATTTTGCTCAATATATTTTGCTTATAGCAATAAGAAAACAAATGTTGATACATCAAAAGAGGAAAAAAAAATATTGAATTTTAACATCAATTGGTTAATTGCGTTAATATATCTTATATTTAATTAACACTACTAGCCCCCATGTGATGAATCAGCACGAATAACTGGACGACAGGTTATGTAAGTTATTACTTAATCTAACCTTATTAGTAGTAATCTGCTGACAAAAATCATCAGCAAATAAAAGTATAAAACTACAATATATTGTGTAGAATATAAATAGAAACTTAGACAATACCAACATGCAAATATAGAATGTATTTCTCCAACTTAATGAGTTCAACACTGCTTATCAAACTAAAACGCAAAGTTTTCTCGTTTTAGGAAAGTTGGTCGTGGAAGATAGATATGCAAGAATAATTACCTTATTTGTCAATAATTGTCACCCTCAGCAAACTTTGATTTCAATTAAAAAAAAAGATCAAAGAAGGAGCTGGAAGAAGGTTTAAAGTAACTGCAAGTTGTTTTAATTAAATTTTTTTAACAACATTCATTGGTTGTCACGTTGAAAATCAAATAATCACCCATCGATATTTTCAGTCCACATGAAAAAAATTAAGTAGGCCTTGTCCTTGTCCAATTGGTCAGCAAATTCAAGAAGAAGATTCCAACCAAATAGGGTTGGATCATCTTAGATATGTATACCCTTATTGCGTGCCCAATGACCAAAGAATTTTGAAAGAAACATTTCCAATCTTTTAATATTGAGTAAAATATTGTTTTTGTCCCCAACGTTTGGGTAAATTCTATTTGTATTCTTAATGTTTAAATCGTCATATTTGTATTCCTAACGTTTGTAAAAGTGATTCAATGTTATCGATTGTAACTAATTTTTTTATAATATGATTCATTTTATCTAACCCTACAGCATTCCACAACCCCAGAAACCTGATGAAAGAGCAAGAAGAAGCACTGACGCAAAAGGTCGGGGCAGGGCAACAGGAGCCTCAAGGGCAAAAAGTCCTGAAACATCAAAACTAATCGAACAATTAAAGGAACTGGAGGAAGAAAAATTACAATAATAGGCGTGAAGACGGACATGATTATGCACCAAGGTAAAAAGTCCACGATTGAAAAGCGATTTTTGTACAAAGAAAAAAAAATTTTTGAAAAGTTTGAAAACTCCTGTGAAGAAGGAGATGTCGCTGAAATGAAAGAGAAATCCGTCTGGGCCACCACGTGTGAAAACATTAGGGGGTGGGGAGCACTAATGAGTATGACCCGGGCACCCTCAAGCAATCCCGCAAGATTGATTCATTGCAAATGTCCGCTTTGCAATCTTCTGAAAGTTTGCTACACATTATAGAAGCTATGAAGGTTAGAATAACATTAAATTGATTGAAGGTGTATTAAATATTTCATTTGGTGTTTCCAAATGTTGGAATGGCCATCTGGAAATCATCCAATGGAAATTCTTACAACTAAAACCACAAAGCCATTTAAGTTCGAAGACTACCCAATGTTTAAACCTTTGGGACCAAAAACTTAGCAAGCAAAGAAAAACAAAAAAAATGTATTTTTAAAACTTCTTACAACTTGGTTATGTGCCAATTAAACAAACACTGTTTAATGTGGACATGCTTCAGATATTTGCACATGTTTGCTATTCGAACCATTGGTGGAATGGGTGGCTGACTAAGAAAGAAAATTTACTACTTGGACCCAGTATCACAAGATGTGTCCCTCCAAAGCCAGAAATGAAAGCTAAATACATTGTTGGTTGTAAGTTGTTTATGTGTTTTGTGTTTCAATATTTGGGTGTATTTCTGTTCAAAATAAGGTATAATTATTAATTATCTATTCAAATAAATTAATTAAAAAATTATATTTTGATTTGTTTTTTTGTTTTTAGGGGATTTGAATTTCGGAGACATGAGGGTATTATGCCTGGGGGGGACCAAGTAAAAGGATCATGGATTTGAACCACATACATTAACATGCTCAGGGAAGATAAATAAGGTATAAATCTTTCACTCTTGAAATTAGTCTTTCTTATATTTAATTTGCTAATTATCATTTTGTTTTCAGCTATAATTGTGCTATTTATGTAATGAAATGACTTGAATAATTCAGCCCTGGAAAACATGTTAAAAGGGGGAAGTATGTGTGGGACAATTGGACCCATGTAAATGTGTTTAAAACTATATAACTCTCTATTACTTTTACTAATTAACTGGGGTTGATTAAAAAGGGAATATTTCTTTTAATGTAGGGAGGAGGTGGAAAAATTATAGAGTAGAATTCTTCCGATATTGAAATGATCAAGGTAGAGTGAACGCAATTAGAGAAAGTTGAAGTAGTAAAGATTAGTCCAAGCCATTCTTACTGTTGTTAAGTCCATATTGTCAGATAGATTCTTATTGATATTGACTGCAGTGATTGAATTAAGTGTGTATATATTCAAGCTGAACACCAGCAAATTTTTCGCGAATAAATCAATTATTATAATTTTTTTCCATTATAAAACTGTCTCTGCTGTATTCAAAGCTAAATTAACAGGTTTCTTAAAAAAAATGAGAGAAAACAACACCAAAACCCTACTTAAACCCCAAAAAAATTGAATTTCACACCCAAATATTTTCATTATACACCCAAAATTCTATCCCCTGCTGCTGGATCCATAAAACCCTACAAAACCCAAAACCTAAACTAACCCTAAACCCTAAACCCCTAAATTCTAAACATAAAAAAAAAAAAAAAAAAAAAAAAAAAAAACCCTAAACCCTAAACACAACCCTTTAAACCCTAACACCCCTAAACCTTAAACCTTAAACTAACCCTAAAATCTTAAACCTTAACTATAAAAACTAACAAACAACTAATTTAACATAAACAGAAGCATCTTGAAAATCAAAAAATATGATTTTACACCGAAAAAATTTTGATTTTTACACCAATAATTTCATTATAACCCAAATTATATCCCCTGCTACTGGATCCATAAAACCCTACACTTATTAAAACCCTAAAACCCTAAAACCTAAACCCGTAAACCCTAAACCCTACAATTCTAACCCTAATAACTCTAAACTCCTACACATAAACCTAACACTAAAACCCTAAACATAAACCCCTAAACCCTAAATTCCTCAACCCTAAACCCTAAAAAAAAAAAAAAAAAAAAAAAAAAAAAAAAAAAAAATTTCTAAAATAACAGACAGGCATCTGAAAAATATAAAAGTTAAAATGTCAAAAAGCAAGAAAATTCGAAATACACCAAAAAACTAGCGTTACACCAATATCCTATAACTATACACCTAAAAAACTATCCCCTGCTGCTGGGTTCCCATTATGACTAAAATTAATTCATAACATGTCTTGTGATATTGGCTGGATGGTGGCACCACTGACCCACCTTGGCATCAAAAGGTTTAACTGGAAATAATAAACTCACATTATTAGGCAAAATATTAAAGAATTAAACTTATTCACCATGTCTATTTAAAGGAACTTATCACCTTTAACTCTCGTTTAGAGACTTTCGTTTCTTCTTATTCTTGAGGCATTGTAATCTGTTTGTCCAACCTTGAACCTTAGCCTATTTTTGGCATTGCCTCTGTGTTTGAAAACGTGGAGGGCTTTGAAGCTTGTTTAATTGGAGTCTCAAGTGGTCATCTTTCGGTGAGATAGGTATGAACATGTCCTCGTTCCTTTTTATGGACTTTCAGCTGTCTTCCATTTCAACTATGAGTATCGTACGGCCTGAAGTGCAGATGATGGCAGTCAGTCCTCATGATTCCTGATGTATGTAATTGCATATAATTATCATTTCTGGAATGAAACACACAATTCGTCAACATCTGTTGCTTTTGGTCTCCAAACATGGATCTTTCGTCAGTGGTGCTCTTGATGTGTGTGTGTTGCATCTTTACACGTCTTCGCTCCATTCGTTTCAATATACATCTTCGGTGACTTTGGTTATCTTCAGACGCTTAACACACGTCATAAGAGGGTGACGGGACAATATCTTTTGACTCGAATAATAAGGACTGTCATTTACTTGACTGCTACTGAGTCATAAGTACCGCAAACTGTTGATATTGAGATGAAACTTGTCTCTCAATTGTATAACTGAATAGCTAGAGCTGGAGTTCGTTAAATTTGTGATGTCGAATTCACCGTTCGTCATCTAATTGAATTGTGCTTGGACTTCCCCTTAAACTTTTGTGTGAGTGTAACATTTGAAACCGAGCTTCTATGGAGGATTTTGTGCTGTTACAGTGTTGAAAATCTGCAGCAATCGGATTCTCTCTCTCTCTTTGCTCCTTGGCTTCCAAGTGATGCCGTGAAATCTATATCTCTACAAATTCCCTTCGGAAAGTATTACCAAATTTGTCGATAAGTAAAAATTGACAGCTAGAGTGAGGTCGAACTACAGGAACTTGAATTGGTTGAACTAACATTAATTAAAAGGTGTGTTCTAGTTGAACTAAGCAGATTTGAGTTGAGTATGCAGAATTTATAGATGCCTGAGGAAACTTATAAAGTAACATGTAAATGACTAGTTATTTATTACAAAAAAGTTATAATAATTCTTATATTTGAAAGTAGATGAAGTAAAAGTAATATGTGATGGAATGTATGACATCAAGATAATAACAGAATATAGAGAATGTGAAGATAGAAATGGGAAATTCATTGGGTTAATGGAGATGTTACATTCTCCGACAAACTTATTCTCATCTCTTCTTCACCATAAGCAACTCATTATCTAAAAAAAAAATTTTTGAGTATTGAATTTCCCATTCCTTTGGGCAATTTTCATCAACCTCTCATAAGCATTGAACAATGGGCCCAATTCCTTGTCTAATCTCATGGGGAAAGGGAAGATTGGAGACGACTAAATTTAATTCTTAGTTGTTTTAGATCAACTAAGTTTTAATGAGAGAGGATTACTATGTCAAGTTAATATCACGTTCCAACTGTACACCCAACCTAGTCATAGCATCGAGAAAGAATATTTTAGCATGGTTTTCTCATCCCTTTTCCAAGGCCTCCAGGGAAACTCAGGTAAATTGAAACTAATTTATTCTTCGGGCCAGATTGCTCAATTGAAATGAAAGTCGAAAGTCTTTTAAGTATAATCAAGAGAGATGAAGAAAGAAGAAGAAATACAACTATTTTATCATCCATTGAATTACAACAGAGCTCCTAACACCAAGCAACGAGGTTTAGTATATCATAGAAAATCAATGAAGAAATGAGAAATTGGAAATGTAAAGTGCAGTGAAAGTAAACTGGCATACTGAGAAGAGTAATTGAGTGGTTATAATCCCAAAAGTCCAAGTCTCCTTCTCTAGTTAAACTATCTCCCTATGTATACTAACTATCTCTTGATCCCTCAGTTGTTGAGTTTGCAAAGTCTCTCGGTGTTGTGGGGCCGCTGGCTCAGTTTGAAGTAGTAGTTAACTAACTTCATTGTGGCTTTGCTCAGGCTTCTGGACGGGGTTTGTAGATTGGCAGATAGCATTGAGGTTGATACCCCACGTTGGGCATTAACGTGGGCACATAACGTGGCCTTCTTTGGCTATCGATCAGTTAGTGGTGTTAACTCTAATTTCTTATCTAACTTTCCTATGCTGCTCCTATTCTCCATGTGTATATCGAGCGTCCGTTAGTGGCAATTAACGTGTCACTAACGTGGGCTTTCTTAGCCTTCGATCAAGTTAATGCGTGTTACAGTTTCCATTAATTTTCATGCTGCTCCAATTCTTCCAGTAATAATGGCTCACGTTAGTGGGCATTAACTTGGCACTAATGAGTCGGCTTTCTTGGCTTCGTTTCAAGTTTGTAGGTGTTAACTTTTCCATAATTCTCGATGCTTTCTCTCTTCTACGTTAGTTCGCGAGTTTTAGTGGCAACTAACAGATAGACCTACTGAACAGTGGGTCTTTCATTTTCTTTGATCAAGTTAGTGGTGTTAACTTACGTCTATAACTTCACAGGCTGCCCTTTCCTTTCCACGTTAGTGCCCACGTAGTAGCACTAAGGTGGCAGTAACGTGGGTTTTCTTTGTTTCTCCCTGCTTAATTCATTTTTTTCTAATGCATCAAGATCTTGGCTCGAATCATGAGATAATCATATTCATCTATCATTCAATCATTGCACTATTCTAATGAAATGTTTAGAATTCACATGTTTGATTTTATCAAGATATAAATGGTATAATCAAAACTAAATACTTGCTTATTGCCTAGAATGCATTGAACTTCCAAACATCCCAAAATGGCTTGTGAAAACTAGCAAGATGCCTGGCATCACGAGGCAATTATCGTATTGTTTGACAAATTGATAAGTGAGCTATTCGGCTAATCATTGAACTTGGTTAAATAATAGAATGCATGCTCTCGTCCTTTTGTGTGTTCTCTCCAACCAGAAGTGGTGATCACAGATAAATTAGAACACCATATTGAATCGTCTAGTAAAATTGCAAATGAATAGTTAATAAAAAAAATAAGCAACACCCAAAATTAATTTTACCATCCTCTTGTTGCATGATTTTTACATAATATTCGATGTACTTGTGTAAGCAACTTGTTGTCCACAAAACATCACCTAGGCTTTGAGAGCAGAAAATCATTTCCAAATTTCTATCTACAAAGAGTCTTTACGTATGAGAGTCCAAACAACTTGGCTCTTTCTTATTCAGTCATTTCTGTGTGGTCCTGTAGCCGTTTAATTGCTTGGAATTTTTCTTCGTAAACTCTGTAAATACAACCAACAAGTGAATTGTGGTAGGCATACAAGCCTTTAAGCCCTTTTCATATGATGCGATTGATCTCGGTGTGAGATTTCTTATGGAGCATTTCTCGCCCATCTGCAAGAGCAACTTGAATACCATTTGTAATGATTTCAATATCTTCATTTTGTATCAAAGACATAGCCCAGAGTGGTTGACTGACCGTGGTTAATTACACCTTGGAGCTGCAAGAAAATAAACCTTCTGATAAATCCAAAAAATTAAATGAGAAAAAAAAATATTTTTTTTTAATAAACAACTAATAAAATATTCAATGGTACCTTCTAGATTACCAAAATAAAACTAAACATCTTGCACAGTTTAACAGTACTATAACAGATACAAGATTATAAATAATACCCAAATAATGATTTTATAGCACCCAAAAATCCAAGAAACTAAAGCGAATCAAAAAAAAAATAACATTAATTTGCTATCATAACAAGTTTTTTTTAATAGCTATACTTTTTATCTAGTGACAGCTGTTAGTTCGATGACTTAGCCATCTCTCCGAAATATTCAAAGGCCAGCTCTGTCTTCTCATCGTTCAAAAGCTAGCTTAATCGATGATGTCCTTCTGAGTTCGAGCTCAAAAAAGAATTCTGATTCTTCTTTCACTCATTAAGAAGTATTTCACGAATTCTTTTGGCATCTCTTGTTCATACTCCGCATTTCTCTTCGTGTGTAATTTCCTCACGTCTTTTTCTCGATAAATTTATTCGCGGTGTGACCCTTGATGCGCAACAAATGATTGGTAGTTTTGCTTGGTCTGATACAGGGCTTCTCGTTATTCTCTATGTGCGACGTGAATAGACATGTTTAGTTCCCTGTGCTGTTTTAGCATCTCTGTTCTGAGTCTGGACAGCAGATGTGATAATGTCACAACGCGACCTTAAATGAATAAGGCACTACATTCCTCAATATTGTATATAAGATTTTTCGCAGGACAATTTAAACCAGATTGTGGGATGCAAATAACTGATGGAAAGATATTTTAGATTTCAATTTTTTCTCTTTTTTTTTTTTTTTTTTTTTTTTTTCATTTTTTCATTTTCTTTACTAATTATGTGCTCGTGACTCTCTTGTAGAAGAACCTACATGCCTTGGCTATAAGTTCTTGTAAAATTTTAGCTGCATCTTCAAGGGTGTTTAAAAATTATTTACCTTGAATACAATAATTAACTAAAAAAGAAGAAAAATAACAAAAAACAAAATACACCATGTTAAACAAAGGGATATACCTATTTAGAGCTTTCCATGCACTGCTCATATACAAAAAATACACATTCTTCTAAAATACACCCAATATTCGTACACTGATCTACACATGGCTGCAAACTTCATGATTAGTAGCTTCCGAACGATAACAACTCAACCGTAAATAATATAGAAAAAGGCATAACTGTAATACCAACCCAACACTTAGGGCCTAACAATCAGTACAACCAAAATTAGTTCCTGCCCGGATCCCTCAACCGGTACGAAATTACCGGTGTGGTCATTAAAATTGCACCAAAATTATCAAAATTATTCGTGTATATATTATAATATCCATTTATCTCCTACACGTCACCTATGCTCTCAATGTATCATGACAATTATGGTCAGCGATTTGCTATGGACATCACTAAATGCACGTTGAACTTGCTCATCCAAATTCAGAATTCAGAATAACTGGAAACTAAATGTATTTACCTAACCAAAAAAAAAATTAATTTCAAATCAAAATTCTACTTGCTTCGCTGATTCAACTGCCAATCCTTTGAAGTGAAGTCAATTCCCAAGGTGTATTTTCAAAACCAATTTTCAAAAATTTATATATTTATTGTAAACGAAATTAAAGACAATGAGAGAAATAGTACAAGCAGAAAAATGCCCGAGAGAGAAACGCACGTAAATAACGAAGGAGAAACTAGTGAGAAACGCATGTACACAACGAATAAAAAGGCAAAGACAGAAACGGTACGACCAAAGATCCCGAAAAGTTGAGTAATGCTATTTAAAGGAGCAATTCCAAAAAATGGAAATGGGAAAATCCTTGTTTGGAAAAAAGTAATTGCGCTGTGTGTGTAAAAATTGAATAAAAATTATAAATAGTGATCATAAGTGTTCACAAAGAATCCCTTATAAAGATCCATATAAAACTTTCCTGTGGGACCTCTAAGGCGGGGGATCTTATGTATAGTTTAAGTCGCCTTGTATTTGCTGGAGGGGCTAGTAGTGGTTATTATACGACCGGTGTGTCACTCTGCTATTAGATCACATTCTCGGTATGTTTGGAAGCTGCACTAATGTGTAAGTTATCATACATCCCTACTGGTGTATTTAGTTGTGTTTCTATCCAACAAGTACTAGATTCAATGCATTATTATATATACTAAAGAATTTCAATGCATTTTATTTGGAGAGATATAAGTATCTACCTCTATGATGGCACAGGTAACACAAAATAAATCTGATCATTAAATTAGTTCGAAAAATATTAAATTGGACACACAAAAAATACACAAATACAAGAAAAATATTGTATTTTATATTTTATTTAATAATAAATAAATATATAAATAGGAATATAATACATAAGTTATATGATTATTTTATAAAATAAACAAATTTTTATTATTATTTTGGAAGTTGAAGGGAAAATGAATCAAAAAATTGTATATTATGGACAAAAAAAGAAACTTTTAATAGGACAATATTGCTAATGAACATAATAGGGAGTCTCGCCAGAAGATTTAAAAATTTGACCAAAAAATTAGATCATATATTATAGTTTTTATAATTATATATATTTAAAAAAAAGACTTTAAAAAAAAAAAAAAAAAAAAAAAAAATTTTTATAATTAATTTTAGATAAATATATAAAAAAAAAAAAAAAAATTTAAAATTTAAGGAATTTTTTACGGGTTGAAATGAATTTTAAAAAAAATTATTTTGAATTTGCCATATTTTTGTGGAAAAAAATTTATAGATCAAAATTTTTTTTTTTTGTCTAATTTTTTTATACACTTTCTAAAATTTATTTATTCCCAAATATTTCGATAAAAATCAGATAAATGCATTAAGTTCGTTTGCTTAAATACAAAACTTATTTTTGAAATTTTACTAACAATTAATATAATTGATTAAAAAAAAAAAAAAAAAATCATTTTAAAAATTATTTTAAAAAAAAAAAAACATCTTTTAAAAATATTGTTTGGTTATCCATACAGCCTTGAATCCTTTTGAGACCAAATTAATAGTGGCACTATCTGGTTAATAAAAATATTAAATAGTGATTAAAAATTAACATTAATGGGAATAAATAAAAATAAAATAATTTATATTTTCTATTCATTATCTCTAATAAAAAAAACACCAAAAAAAAAAAAAAAAAAAAAAAAAATACAATATATATTAATTCAAATTTTACATTCTCTCTCATAAATAAAAAAATAAAAAGATTAAATTTTGTTATTTACCAGGGGATATTTATACCGACGGGTTTTATCCCACTGAAATACAGAGGGATTTCAGAGGGAGGTTTTTGTCAGGAAAACAAAAAAATTGACATTAGCAATAATTATAGGACGGAAAAAAGAAAATCCGTCGATAAATTCCGTCCGAAAAATTAATTCTTTTTCGGAAAATTGATTTACAGACCGGGAAAATCCGTCTGTTAATTATAACAAATGCTGCATTTAGTTAAATTATTACAGACGGAAAAATCTGTCTATAATTAAAATTTTCCGTCTGAAAATTTTAACTTTGACCTAATCTATCCCCTCTCTCCCAAAATCCACAATTCACAATCAAAGCCTGCCAACTCCTAGAGCTACCTTTTTATTTGTGCTTCTCCTACTCTCCGTCGATACAGTTGCTCTTCTCTCACGTCGCACGAGCTGCTCTTCCCCGGCTGCCAGGGTATCGCCCACCGCTGCATCGTCCCACGATCTCTCTCTGTCATCCCTTGCATCACACGAGCTCCCTCTGTCGCCGCTCTCGTCGCATCTACTCCCATCGTCGCAGAGCTCTCTCCGCCGCCGCTCTAATCGCGCGTACTGATTCCCCTCTGGCGCCTCTGTCCATCTATCTCAACAACTCGCTCTTCTCGGTTCTCTTCGTAACCATACAAATTTCAGGTATAATATATCCTGATTTTGTGATTCTGTTCTTCGTGATAAACCTTAAATCTCAATTTTTCTGCGCCAATTTTAGCTAGGTTTATCATACTTTACTTTTGTGCTTCAGTTGAATCTAATGGGTATTTACTCTGATTTTTGATGAATTTTTTCTGCATTCGGAAGCTTTTTTTGACCTAAATGCAATATTCTACGTGATTCATGTGATTCATGTGATACTAGAGTGTTAACTTTTATGTTATTAATTATTGATTGACAGAGTCTTGTTGAACTATCCACCCGGGGAAGAATATATGAAATAGCATCTGTTTAGTTGATTCGAATTACAACTGTTAATGCCAGCTGTCATGTCTCCAATCAATTTCATCTTCTGGGTCTGCATGGTGTTTAAGGAAAAGAATGCAAGCGAGGTGGGTGATTGTGGATGATGATAAGGAGGAAGGAGAGTTGGAGGAGGGTGAGATTGATGATGATGGCGCTGACGCTGAAGCATCAGTAACAGAGAGGGTTCAGAGTGTTGCTGAATGTGGTGTAGTTGCTTCAGATACTGATTCCACATCTCATAAGCTCAGTGTTAGGGAGGTTCTGGAGGGTGTTACATTTGCTAATGTGGAGGAGTAAGTGAAAGAACTATTGATGGGGTTTTGTTGTTTGTTTCAACTAATTTGCTGACATTGGAGTTTATTCTCACTGACATCGATTTTGTTATTTGTGGCTATGTTCTTGTAAGAGGCTCGTTTGAGGGGACTTGCTCTACTCATGGTTCCATCAGAAATGATTTTACTGACTTGACGTAAGCTTACATTGCATTGCTTTTCAATCTTCTCTCTTTACATTAGTTTCGGAACTTTGCACAGGAACCTGTGTGTAAGGCTCTTTTTGTATTCATTGACATTGAAATTCTTTAATTGCTCCTTTTATTCATTGATAATTCAAGTTAAAAGCTGCACTGGATTGATTATGATTTTATCATTTTATTGCTTCTTGAAGGCCTCATGATTGATTTTTGGTTATTTTTGACTCCCCTCATACTTTGGTATCCACAGGCCAGAAGGAAACATCGCAGGATTATCCTGCATGTTGGTCCCACAAATAGTGGTAACTCCATTTTTACAGTGTAGGATAATAGCCAAGAAAAGAGGAAGGATGAGAGCTTTGTAATAGTCTCTCCTCCCTAGTAGGTCTGTCCTTTCATGGGTGGCATTATCTTCAAGGTCTAGTGACTCTTTGAAGTTTGGCACTACCATCAGTGGCAGGTCTAGGGTCAATTGCAAATGGTTGCACCGGAGATGATCAAGCATGCAAATCAATGGTGCCACATAATGGTAGCAGGTATTGGTTGCTGTCTTCACTTCAATTTTATTGCTCAGAGTTATAATATGCTCTCTTCCTCTAACATGTATGGGTTTTCATATGGCCTGATTCCTTTTTAAGTGTGAGAACGTAATAGACGTATTTTTGACTTATTCTCTTTCTTTTAGAATGGGGGGGGCGAAAACCTAGGGAGTTTTTTTGGGGGGTGT